>JAHDVE020001769.1:0-55066 GCA_022606495.2 Halesus radiatus | reverse complement strand
GAGTTGATCCCTCCGACAGTCAATCTCCTGAAGGATTATTTCTGTTGTACGTTCTCATTTGTAAAGTCAAAATATACAGTATACTATATAAGACGATTTACGGTTGTGTAACCAAAGTCAATATACTTATATGTGCGGGCGTCTTGAGTGGAAATCCACTACATAAAATATTTGAAACCAGTATTGACATTGCATAATATTATACATATATGAAAAAAATAAATTTAAAGAGATGTGAAAAATAGTAAAGATAAATCAATCCGTGTTAAGTGACGAGGTCTGAATAGCCTTCCCAACCTTTCTCTTCTCCTATTTATTTCGTTCATAAACAACTTCACAACATCCCGCAAAAATGGGGTTGTCATAGTGAAATAATCCCATTGGCTGAAGGCAGCTAGTACTTATTTGCGGTAATCAAATAAATTTCAAAGCGGGTTCAAGATATCACCCCCTTCGTTCAACCTCTCGCGCTCACCGCAGCAATTGCACATAAGGTTGAGACGCCCCTGCATATGTACAGCAAACAATATACACGCAATACCTAAGCCTCCATCTCTCCACACATGATATTGCCGAGGGAAGTAGCTACTAGCTAGTTTTTATGTTTACGTCGTGGCTCACGCGCCAGATTAAGAAGTTGGGAAAAGCAGCTGAAAGTCTGGATTAATAAAGTGGAATTCAGGCGAAAGTCATAACTCATTTACTCGCACGAAACAAGGGAGAACTTCCTTCCCACATTAATTAGTTAGGCGAGTTTCATAGGAGTAGCGAGTAGGCCATTGTGTGCTATTTTGTAATTCATATAAAAATTAAGTACGCGTCGTCTCGCAAACTATTTATTTATTCATAATTTAAAAAAACAAAAAGAAAAACATTAGCCACTCATATCACTACGACAATCCTGTGTTGAGATGAGCGGCTTTACAATTTTAGTGAAACGATATATTATTAAAAAAAAAAACTTAAAAAAATTAACATAAAAATTATTCAAACTATAAACAACTACAAAATTTACAGCAAATCTTTATGTTGGGCCATACATTTATACTCCTAGATTACTACAATAATAATTTCATTGTAGCCCAAATAATTATCATAAAGTATCTGTGTTCCAATTAGCCACAATCATAGGGTGACAATATTTTTGTTAACAAGAAGTAGTGAGTGAATAATAATAAGTAAATAATCATAATCAGTAAACAGTAATAAGTAAACATTAATAAGTAAATAACACAACTTAAATAGTAATAACTAAATAATAATCAGTAAATGGTAATTCATATATTATATTAATAAATAAACATTAATAAGCATACAATAATAAAAATAGGTAAATAATAATAATTAAATAAAATTACGTAAATAGTAATAAGTAAATAATAATAGGTAGGTAAAAAAAGTAAATAGTAATAAGTAAGTTAATATATATATACTCGTAAGTTACTATTTCTAACACGCTTTTAATTTATAAGGATATTATGTCAATAGGATAACATACTTGTATATATATGGTGTGCAGAGCATGGCGATCAAAAATAATTTAGAGGTAGTTGAAGTTGTACGATTAGATTGTAGGCCGTAGGAAGACACCGTAAGTTTTAAAATGTATTTTACATAGATACATACATCCTTTTCCCCTTATCCTACGCGGGTCGGGGAATCATCGCATCGACAAGGCGCCTTCAGGTGTCCCTGTCTTGTATTACGTTAATAGCATCCGTCTATAGTATTTCCAGCCTCTCCCCGCACAGCCTCTGGAGTTGCTTCTTCCACCTGCGTCTGGGGCGGCCCACTGGACGTTTCCCTTTGGAATAGTACTTAGAATTTTCAGCAGGATTCGACCTTATGGCATTCTTAACACGTGCCCAAGCCACCTAAGTTGGGACTTTTCTATGAAGAGTAATAGTGTTTAAATTTTAACCTCCTCCCGGTTCATCGAGCTTCTTATTCGATCCCATCTCCTCCTGACTCCTGCAACTCCTCTAAAAAATCTCATTTCGGCAGCTTGGACCCTAGAACGTTTGCGCTCGTTCAACATCCAGATCTGGTGACCATAAGCAAGCGTGGGATGATATACTGCCAACTTTGTCTCGATTTGTGCTCAGCTTTCCTTATCACTGAGCTCTAAAGAGGACGCAGCATAACGGTTGCCGCACCTATTCTACGGTCAACTTCTTCGTCTTGCCGGGTATCGCTTGAGAATTCAAACGAAAGATATTTAAATTGGTCAACCTGTCAACTGTGCCCCGTTAGCGGAGATGTAAAAAAAATACATATTTGTAAAAAGTATTAACTTTGTGGCTCGCCATAATTTACAATAAAAAAACACATAAATTTGTTGTAGACCACTCTTATTTTATTAAAACTCTACCGGTTTCGGAAGCACCCTTCCTTCATCAGGAGAATATTAAAACTAACTTATGATATAGAATATTGACAAGACATATAAATTTTAGGTGTTGGAGTGGGGGGTAAGCAAATGGGTAGGTGTAATTGTAGGATTTCCGGGAAGAACAGAGCGATTTATTGGAAAAATATTAAGAATGGGACTAAAAGATAAATTAATTTGGTTATTTAAAATTTTAGCATTATTATTCAGGGATTTTTTAATTTCGAGTGTTTCTAAGTTATCCAATTTTTTGCTTTTATTGTTACGGTGAAGAATTGTAACGCCTGTGTCCTTGTTAAAAGTGTGATCTTTGGAAATTAGATGATTGGAAAATTCTGTGAAATTATTATTATTTAAGCATCTTAAATGTTCTGTGACTCTCATATTTATAATTCTAGTTGTTTTACCTATGTAGAACGATGGACAATCATTACAACATAGTTGGTAAATGCCTGAGTGGCTTAATGTATGTTCTCTATCTTTAATATTTTTAGTAATTTACCTAAATTGTTATCAGTATAGAACGCGGGTTTAATGTGGGAAGGAAATTTTTTTTCCACTCTCTGTTATTTATTAATAAATAACCAAGTGAAGTTTTATTATCAAGATATGAATATACAACATGGTGTATCTTGTTTTGTTGGTTTCTGAACTTTCGTGATTTGTATGAGTGTAGTGGCAAGTTTTTCCTGGTAGGTTCGAGGTAGGGTGACGATAGCCCCTATAATAGTAACCGCTGATAGGATGGGGCATCAAAAATAAGATAGTCCAATTCTCGTATGTAAATGATGTAAACCTGGGAGGTCCAACAAAAAAAAATTGCTTTACTCCTGTCGTACGGGACATTTAACCTTATATAATGAAAGGTTATTTATGGAAGAATGGAAAAGCGCTACCAAATTGCTGAAAAAATCTTACAAACACTTTTTGTAATGGATCACGTTTTACGGTTTCAATGAATTCTAGATTGGTTAGTTCTCCAGATTGTGAGCGATAGGCGTTTGACCCCGTCTGCCCCTCCCATCCCCTTCCTTTCCTTTGTGAAACAATTCACCGGAATCACTTACTTCCGTTACTCTAGCAATTTATTTTTGAAACCTGGTGGATATTCTTCAACTGGTTATATAACCAGGTAACTGAATTTTTTCTTGGTTTGCATAGTTCTGTAATACACACATCAGATTTTTCTTCATTTTTGCCGTCATCCCGGGCGTTTATTGGAATATAAGTTGATACAAGTCATATGTACTTTATCGGTCTTACTAGACAATATCTCTTCTGCAACGGGCAGCACCTGTCTCACTAGACAATGTCTGTTCTGCAACGGGCAGGACCTGTCTCACTAGACAATGTCTGTAATGCAACGGGCAGCACCTGTCTCACTAGACAATGTCTGTTCTGCAACGGGCAGCACCTGTCTCACTAGACAATGTCTGTTCTGCAACGGGAAGCACCTGTCTCACTAGACAATGTCTGTTCTGAGACGGGAAGCACCTGTTTCACTAGAATGAATAATTTGATATCATTTATTGCTTCATTTTCTTGATCGAACAATGCAGTTTCTACGTTAAACTTGAAACATCATAGCAAACATCATTTTCATGCTAACTTTTTGAGGAAATATGTAAAAAAAAAACTATGTACTGTCTCCAGGCGGTATGAGTTACAATTAGAACTAGGAGACCTGACAGGAGATGCTTCTAACCGTGTTCTCACTAGGGAACAGTAAAGGACCTTTATCGACTCAATATCTTGAAGGATGTTCGTTCTGTGCATTACAAAGCGTGCGATATGCGCGGGCTATAGTAAATTGTTCCATTCTGACACTCATGGGTAAGTTTTCTGTCAAAATTCTGTTAAGAAAACCATTTTACATTCTTGATACGAATCCACACAGCCTTAAGGAAGGAGCATGTATTAAAAGAAGATATGAGATATGCCTCAAAACAGTGGAAAATACGGACAAATACCTTGTAATATGCATACATGATAATTTTTAATAAGTGCTTAATTTTTTTGTTTATTTTTCAGTCTCTCAGTTCAGTCAGAAAATCTAGATACAGTTGCTAATTGTGTATCGGTTTTGAAATTGAAATTGTATCGTCTCTACTTAAAATTTTTATTTTTTAGTATTCTGTATGTCCTGATGATGAAATCTTCGCTTTCGAAACATGTTCATATGTATGTATTAATAAAGTGGAAGATTGTTTTTTAATTCATAAATGAATTAAATAATATACATTGTATTTAACACTTTAGTAATACACAAATATCTACATGTTTCGAAAGCGATATATTTTTCATCACGAGTATACTATATAATCCTGATGATGTGTATTAATAAAGTGGCGAATACAAAACACATTATTTAATTAATTTATTAATAATGACGCTACAAAGGTAATACCAAACGTTTCAGAAATTACATAATGTTTGATTAATTTATTATGAAATTGAATCGATTTACCATAAGTGACTGAAGAGTATTTAAATGTTGGTATAGGAAACGAGCAGTCCCCCAGTAAATTGCTGCTAGAATCGGAACTGCAGTTAAACAAAATGTCTTTAACACTAAGGATAAGGACAATTGACGGCATCCATGGTCGAGGGGTATGGCTCTCGACTACGAATCCGAAGGTAGCGGGTTCAAATCCCGGCGTGCGCAAGTAATTTTTATTTAATTAATTTGTGTTGTTTCACAATTAATTCATTTAAAAATAATATATAGTATATTTGCGCACGTTCCAGAGTGGAAGATACTCTCATTATCGCCCTGGTGAAAGACCACCATTCAGAATTGAAACGTTGCTTGAAATGGCTTTTAGCCGTGTTTGGTGACCAGATCTGAATAGCCAGGTATTTAACCCTTTTTCCAACTTCCTCTCCCTCTTCTCCTTTCCCTCCTCAATACCTTCAGCCTCACAACATTCCCCAATTGGGAATTCCATAGTCTCACTGGCTCCAGACGGTTGGGAGCAGTTTTGGGACTCTTGTGCTCCAGATTTATTATAAGATTTAAAACAACAAAATTAAACGTCTTTTTACAAAATAAGTATTCTTCAGAATTGTTTTATAAAAGACGTAATTGTATTTACTTACTGAAATGAACACACCTGTGCGCTAGGTCATCAATATTGACCGTAGGTAGGGATTTCTTCAAAGGATTTGATACTTGGGATCGAAGAAATTTTAGAATGCACTTTTTCACCACCAGTTCAGCATTTTGCATTGAAATCGCAAATATCTGTTATGATCCCTAGTAATTTTATTCAAATTATTAGGGTACTTTTCGACGATTTTTCCACCAGTTTTGACCTTTCATTTTGTATTCACTACGATTTTCGGAAAATTGTTTCAGCAGTTCAATTAATGCGTCTACACCGAGTTTCAGCTTGAACAAAGTCAATCTCGTGCCAAAAAAACGCAATAAAGTATATTCGAAATCACTGATTTTCAAAAGAGATAAATCGATTCTGCAGTTTCATTTATGCCTACGAATTTTTCATCCCGAAATAAACCAAATACGCATCATCAAGAAGGGTTATATATTCGTCGAACAGATTTTTAATAATTCCACATATTTCAGCCTTTATTTTTTCAACAGACAGGTATTATAAAATTAATAATATTTTATTACATAAAATGATGTGTATGTACTCTAAATTATTAATATACAATAATAATAATTATAATTGGATGATTTGTAAAGCGTTTTTCTTGAAAGATCACCACAAGGGCGCTGTCCAAATATTACTTCCTCTTCTCTATCCAATTATGCACAAACAGATGCAGAAAAAAACAGACCTACCTGCAGCTGGCAGGTCGCTTCAGAGGAACACAGTTTTATTAGAAAATTAAAGCTTAGAGAAGATTTATAATTATTATTAGATTTATATTATTATAGTTAGTTACAATTGTCACACAGGTGCAAAACACATCACAATAGGTACATAGATAAAATAGATATGAAATACAACAACTAAATATTTAATTTGTCTCACGAACAAATACAGGAATAGCACGGTGTAAGTACCATTCCAAGTAATTAGCAACAGAGGGGAATATTCAAAACATACCTCACATTCACTGATACTTATACCCTAGACACATATATTAATAATTGCTGAGGACGATAATCGTCTGTTTGTATTTGTATTCCGAGCAGTTGAACATATCTACTATGTCTGAAAATGTATTACCTTCTGTGTGAAGTCTAGGTACAAGAGAATTTTTGAATTACTCAGTCCAGAAAAACTTGTCACAATTGAATAACATTTTAGATCGAGTAATTCTAGTTGGAATATTAAATGTAATTAAGCTGACAATATCAGGGCTGTCTATAAAACCATTAACAATTTTGAAAATAAAAGTTAGGTCAAAACATGTTTATATAATTTATTATAGATATGATTTTTACAGCTGCTATTTTATCCTCCTTTTCTATTGGTGTTAGATTTATTAGAAGATTGGTGGCACGAGAAGAGTTGGTATTTTTTTTGAAATTTTAACAATTTTTAGGATTAGAGGATATCTATAAAATAACGTTAAAAAGCTTAAAAAGTTTTTAATGTATATTAATATTTTTTACTCATTTAGTTATTTACAGTGTTGCGGGCTGTTGATGCATTTGGCCACTAGTGAATGAAATTGTTTACTTCTATAAGTGACTTTAGATAAGTACTGACCGGTTAGCCTAACTAAGCAATATCATATGTTTGCATTTCTTCCATGTATGGATATGATTGTCTGAAAAGATGAATTTTAATAGCGTTTCGTGAAAGCCTCACCAGGGAAACTTATACCGAAGTGTTTACGTATTTACATATGATTTATTAATAACGTAATTATCTTAAAGAATAATACATTTTTTTAAATGTTATAAAAAACTAAAAAAATGCAATTAATAACTATATTTAACCGTTATGTTATGTTTGATTTGGCGTAATTGAGTTATGAAATAATTTTGTTCCTTTTGCTTTTATTCAGATCTAGAAACTAGTTTTATTTTTTTTTTAAAAGAAAGACAAATGTTCACTGGTTACGAATAACCTGACAATATTTGAAAATCTCCTACTACCATGACAGTAAGCGGAAGATGTTGCTTGTGTCGTAATGGAGAACTTAGCCAGCCGTGGAATTGAACTCACGACGCCCGGGTGAGACCCAAACGCGATGCGAACTCAGCCACTGACCGGTCTTAAATTAATTAAATCGATCTCGATTAAATGTATTGCTGTATTTTCTCTTATTGTTTTAAAGATGTAGACAGTTTAATGGTATAGTCATTATAATGTATTGGGTGGTGTATTTTAATAGGAGATATTAAGGGTGTAGTTTGTTGAAACTTTTGTTAAAATAATTGCTGTATTTTCTCTTATTGTTTTAAAGATGTAGACAGTTTAATAACATAGTAATTAAAATGTCTTGGGTGGTATATTTTAATAGGATATTAAGGGTGTATCTTATCACTAACTATAGAAAATCCGGTATTATCACTTATGGCTAACAAATTGTATTCACCTGTTCATCGATCTGCAATACCAAACTATGCATACAATGCATTTGACCCATGAACGTTAAAATATGCAGGTTATTAATTTTATGTAAGGGCAGATACCACGCTTACCTGGCAGGTCACTCGAGATATACTCTGTTTATTAGTGAAATTTACATACGGTTTTGCACGCAGACGACATATTATTGCAAAACACATTGAAGATATTATTTAATCCTGGTATTTATTTAATATATTGTTTTCTTGATCGTTTTTCGGAAAAAATATTTTATGATGGGTGGTACAGTACAGGGATTTGATTAGAATTTATCCTCCTAAATTTGATTGGTTCCTCGATAAGAACAGGATTAAAGTGTGAGGCTTCGAATAATGTTAATAAAATAAGATACGTGTAATTAGGATATATAGGAATTATATGAGTGGTACTCGCATATATATTGAATTTAAGGATATGACAGTCTGAAAAAGGTAAGTCTTTGATTTAGACCGAGATTCCGCTGACTTGTTATACATCTTAGTTCCGGAGGAAGTTTATTCCAAGTCTAAGGTCCTGAGCTTAGTATTTGGCTTGCGTTTAGGTTCTGTCAGCCTCACAATAGCCGATGATGATGCTGATCTAAGAGTTGACTGCCTAAGACCGGTGTTTTCCGGAACGCATAGTTTTCAGATATAAGGTGGGGCCATTTCATTGATGGATTTAAAAACCAACCAGCACAGTTTGTATTAGATTATTTCGAGGCACTTGAGCTAGTGAAGGTTACAAAGGTGTTCTGAAATGTGCGGATATTTAGAGACCCCGGGATGGGCAATGCTGCGGCATTAAAAACGGATTGAAGTTTGTTTGGTACTTAGGAAGGTTGTCATAAACGAGATGTGAGACTACCTAAGAGTTAAGCAATAGCTTTGTTGCACGTGTAGAAAAGGTCTCTACGAACTGACTTGAGTTGTTTTAGGTGAAAAAAAAAACCGAATCTTAAGTTTTCTTACTTTATTAATTTATTTATTTACATTATATTGGGAATATTTGTATTTGCAATTTTAAATACTATATTTATTGTAATTTATCATCACTTGAGGTACATATAAGTTGAAGTTGCATTGTGTTTGCCTGGTCGTTATTGATTTCTGTTCTAAGGCATTAAATATGTAGTGGGTATCAAAGTATCGAGGTGGACGGTGTGACATTATTTTTAATTTATTGTTGAAGCTCTTTTCGGTGGGTTCCGAAATTGTACTAGAAAAAATAAAAATGATAATACAGAAGAAAGAAAAAAAAAAGCAAACGAAAATAATGTACTATTAAAAAAACTAACATCTCGGAATCTGTTCTTCCCAGGTCAATAAGCCATTTGGTAATATTTTTGCCGAAGGATGACAATTCACACTTTTCAACCTCGGAGGAGATTTTATTGTAGATTTTTGGTCCAAGATAGGTGTGTGTTTTTTGGTACATTGTGGTAGCACTCCCTGGGATTGTCAAATCAGTTCTGCTACGGCTTCTGGTTTGATACGTGTGTTCGATTTTACTAATATATTCCATATTTTTGTGTACATTTGTGATGTTTTTTTTATGAAACATTTGCACGTCCAGAGCATTAATTCACTTACTTAATTTACTTGAGTTTTTAGCTAAAGGTCCGAATCCAAATTAACACCAAATAAGTTTGACTGAGGTTTTTGGAATTAAATCACTGCCGGAAAAGGAATTATTTAAGAAATGTTGGCGTTTGTTTGTGGCTGCCCATAGAAACTCTGTCTTAAAAGGATTCAGAAGCTTGTTTGAAGACATACAAAGGGTTATTACTCCTATGTCATTCAGCTATGCGATTTTTGAGACCGTTGATTTCGTTTGGACTGCAGTAGAAGTAGACTTGATGATCATCAGCGCAACAGTGAGACAAGTTACCAAATGACTCGATGAATGATTGCAGATTTAGTGTAAAATTAATTTCAGTATTAGAGTTAACCCCTTGAATCTTACAGGCCGATAAACCGGCCTGATTTGGCGAGGCAAATTCCTAAATGCATATTTATCTTAAACGCAAATTCTAAACATGAACGAAAATTGATTAAAGTAGGTAAGAAATTAATCAAAAGTGTTAGAAACAAATTGTGGAACATTGAATGACAAATTTATATTAGAAATCAAAAATGAAATTATTCTTATTATTAATATTAATATGAAAATATATTTAAGAGACAGCTATTTAAATTTTTTTTTTTTATTATTAATTGTATTTAATGAATGTACATATAAAAAAAGTGGTGTTTACAAAGTAATTTTTGATTAATTTATTAATAATGACGCCACAAAGCGAGCACCAATCTTTTGAAGAAATTATAATAAAAAATCATTTGACTTATTTTCTGTTTAAAAGGTGGCATTAATTTCAGATGAAGTAATGTAAAATAGAGTTTACTTTGGGCACACAGACGCGTTCACAGCACACTAGTCCGGTTTATCTCCTCAGTGCTTGTTACCTACCAGTGGCTTTCAGCTTTGGCTGTAAGCATAATAAGTTCTCCCTCTAGGTTCTACAATTTAGCAGCTAGCAAATTGTTTTCTCCGAATTCGTGCTTGTAAATTATTGCAGCGTAAACATCGTCGGTGGGAGGGAACCTTCATCGCACGACAGAGCGCGGCTGCGCAGAGCTCGTTACTAAAATCAACACATTTTTATTCAGTGTAGGTGTTCACTTTTCTTTCCAAAGTATTTTATTCTCCTTTTTCTTTCTTTTTTTCAGTTAGTGCAAAACCACGTAGAGAAAGATAGTGAATTTTCCACTAAAACTAATAATAATACTGCCGTCTGCTAAAATATTATTTACCTACCCAATTTCAGAGTACTAGCCGGTACCATACCCAATGTTTAGCCCGTTCCAAGCTGTTAAAACAATATTAAGGGGGAGGGACGTCGGATATGAATTATTCATTAATTCGAAATAATGATAATATTTTCATAAGAAGCAATCACTTTGTGGTTTGACATCACATTAAATAAAATAAACACTTCGTTATAAACCACGAATACATTTTATTTTTTGCCAACCGGTTTCGCTTAACTCAAGCTTCATCAGGACAAATATAATCACTAAAGAATAATACACAGTTATCGATTATATATCGTTACAGAATACAACAGAGAGAATACAAAAGAGAGAGAAAAGATAACAAAATATTAGAGGGAGACAACAATAGAAAAGTATTATGTGTAAGAGGGAGACAACATTAACCTATACTAATAATAATAGATAGTAAATACAACAGTGTGATGGGAACATAATGAAGTCATTAAAGAGATAATCCCGCAAATATTTATACAAGAAAGAGGAATTATTAATGGAAAATAGACAATTTGATTACATAATAATGATTAAACGGAGACTGAGGCAACGTAACAACGGTATCCATAACGACATGAGGTGGAAGTTAATAATTGATTAGCTGGGGAAGATTCACAGAATCTCCTTTCTCTCTCTTTTGTATAGTAGTGTAGTATGGAAAGACTTCGTGCACAGTATAATAACGCCTTCCTCATAATGTTTGGTCTCCCCAGATACTGCAGCGCTTCCAGAATGTTCGCGGAGGGGCGAGTTTCCGGTTTTGCAGCCCTTATAAGATCCAGGGTGGCTGGAATGAGGGAAAGAATAAACAGCTCCAGGAATATCCTCATCATGGAAGCCCGCCTCAGTCCAGCCTCCAGCATCGACGCATACTGGACAAATATATTGGCCCCTCACAATATAAATGCCGCAGCACCTTAAAGGATTTATTTTAATCTTATTTAGTTAAATTCTTGTTTTTTTATTTATTTTTTTTTTTATTTTAATTTTTGTTTTATGTGTGATGTATCACCTTATACTACTGTCTTATAATTATTTAACTTTTTTTTTCTAACTCTTGTACATATTTTGTATATTTTTTGTAACTATTGCATGTATATTTTATATGGAATGTGTGGGACTGCACTAACCTCCCCACATACCGGAATAAACATTTATTATTATTATTATTATTATGTATTCTTTCTATTTTACTCTATTTCATTCTGTAACTATATATAATCGATAATTCTGCATTATTCTTTAGTAATTATATTTGGCCTGACGAAGCTTGAGCTATGCGAAGCCGGTCTGCGAAAAACAATATATATTTGTCTTGTATAACAAACCGCTCGTTTTATTTAAAATGATAATATTGTGATGCGATACGATAATCACAATGTTTTTAAATAGAACGATATTTACTAGGAATTTTTAACAATTACATAGACTTTAGCATTTACCAAAATGAAATCAGAAGTATAACCCTTTTCTGACCATCCTACGTATGTTGTACAAATTATTTTTAAATGCAGAACATCCTCAAAAAATACTTTCGAGGTTTTTCTTTAAAATGTCGAGAAGAAATTAAACAAAAAAAAATCGCATTATCCTCATTGAAATTTTAAATTCGGATTCCAAAACCGTGATTAAGTTTATTTAAAAAATGTCCCGGGAAAGGGTGGCAATTATTTTGCTTCACTTTTTTAAATTATTTCAATGGACAGTCATAAAACATCATATTTCTGATTTAATTTTGAGAAACCAAATTCATTACGTTTACCGTATTTCGTAATAACACTATCATTGTAAAAATGATTTTTTTTTTCATTAAAAAACTTATGGTTTTATTTATTTTCATAGTTAAAATAATTTCCAAACTTTTCGAAACCCGCTAAAACGCACGAAATTTACGGCCGGTCGGTTTTGATTAGTTTTGAGGTTAGAATGAGATTAGAAGCTTAAATTCGAACAAACTAAATTTCAATTTCGCCAAAACTAAAAAAAATACACATTTAAAATACAAAACAAATTCGAAAAACAAAAATGACCATACTAATCCAAAAAAAGAATGCGCACTTGAGGTCAGCTGTTCCAAATGCAATGGTACCAACATAACAAGGTGTTTTGATGAGATGATTTTTTATTCGATTTTAAATAACGATTTATATATTCTACATACAATTACGTATAATGAAAGTTATGTATTTAGAATCGGTGTTTGCTGACATGTGCCTAGCGGTTTTAAGTTAAAAAATCTTTCTGATAAAAAAAACTTTCTCTATAAATTATGTTTTCGCATCGGAAAATAATGTACTCTGACATTGAGTCGAGTGATCATTAAAATGAAAAGTAATGGCAAACTATAAAGCCCGTTCCACTGATTGTAATTAAATGTGTTTTCACGCGATAACCCATCACGTAGAACACGTATCGCTACGAAACGTGATTATTTTGACAATCATGAGTGTATCGTAACAATAATAATACAAATTAAAGTTTCAACTCCGTGTCTGATAATTAATTCCTTTGTAGGAAAATTTTCAATGAAATTGATACGTTACACTGTAATGAACTATCTTTTAGGTGGGTCCACGTTAAGGAATGAGTTAAAAAATATTTTTAAAGTAAAGTTTATGAAGTCGGCGTCTATGTTACAAATTATCATTAAAGTACGCGAAAAAACTAATAACATAAAATAAAATTGACATATTATACCACCCAGCATTAAAAAAACCGTAAAGGGGCAATAAAGGCTTAGTGTTATTATTTCATAAGAGGTTATTTTTAATCATCCATGCTTTCAGAGTATCAAAATTCATTCAGTGAGAGCAATTCCGTGATACAAAATTATGTTTCCAAATCCTACATTATATAAAAATAGACTAGATCATACTTATAATACTCTTCTCAATTTTAATGATTGAAATTATACTTAAAGTCCATATAAGAATTAGCACCGACGAAATCTTCAAAAAACTTACCAATATGTCAATAAAACAATACTACTTTACATTCATATATACAAAAAACAAGAAATAACGACAATCAAACGTATTAGAATCACTAGATCTCAGAGTAAAAAACACGTACAACAAGGAACCACAAACGCAATATTTGGATAAACAAAACTTCTTATACTCGTACTACGGGATCAAACTCTACAACAAAATTCCACTATCCTTCATTTTTTTAAATTTTTATATGAATACCGCACAAGAGTCCCAAACTGCTCCTAACCGTCTGGAGCCAGTGAGACTATGGCATTCCCAATTGGGGAATGTTGTGAGGCTCAAGGTATTGGGAAGGGAAGGAGAAGAGGGAGAGAACTTGGGGAAAAGAGGAAATACCTGGCTATTCAGATCTGGTCACCAAACACGGCTAAAATCCATTTCAAGCAACGTTTCAATTCTGAATGGTGGTCTTTCACCAGGGCGATACTGAGAGTATCTTCCACTCTGGAACGTGCGCAAATATACTATATATTATTTTTAAATGAATTAATTGTGAAACAACACAAATTAATTAAATAAAAATTACTTGATTTGAACCCGCGACCTTCGGATTCGTAGTCGAGAGCCTTACCCCTCGACCATGGAGGCCGTCAAATCACAACAGCCATAGTAAATTTAAAAATCAAATAAAACATTGGATACGTTACATAGGGAGATCTGAAATTGAAAATACATTGATATATTAACACCAAAAATACTCAACTACACCCAAAACACCTCACCTTACAATTTTATTTTCAACAATCACATCAATTTGATATAATGTAATTCAATATTTTGTAAATGAAATCCCCAGCACAGGAAATACCAGTGAGGATACCAATATTTGTTAATTTGTTATAAAAAAGGAGATAATAAAACATTATTATTACTATTATTATTAAAATGGTTCCTAAGTATATAAATAAATATGCACAAATAACATTAGATTACATGATTCCTAGCTGTTTAAATATGTTACCCGCTGAAATTAATAATTGTACTAAAATTTGAAATATGAAGACTTGGCTGGCTGAAAGAAACTATCTGTTTTATATTATTATAAAATATAATTTTATGTAAGGCTTATTGTTTTTTATCGGTACAAATAAATATTATATTAATATGAATAATCTTTGTTTTAAAGATTCAAGTTTATTACATATGTTTTATTTTACGTAGATGTATAAAGTACCTTACCTGTAAACTTATTATACGATTTTGAAAGACATCGCAGGTCAAAAAACTAAAAAGTAAAAATAATAAGTAAGTATTTTGTGCTCACCACTGTTTAAAAATATTTTTTAATAATTATTTTTATAAACAATAATTATTAGCATGAAACACTCATGCAAATTGAAAAAACCTTCCGAGAAAAGATAAATGTCGCCGACAGGACTCGAACCTGCACCCTTCTGATTGCCGGTCAGATGCTCTACCGTTGAGCTACGTCGGCTTATCGCAAACCCGCCAAGTTAATCAATATGTACTAGTGTTTCATTCAATAATTACTGTTTTTATTATATTTCACCTGTAAACAACCAACTTTATTAGTATGAGAAAGGCTTGTAACGGCTAAATCCCTCAATAGATGGCGTCGAGACAAATTATGTCTACATTTTATAATTTTATTAATAATGACACCACAAAGGAATTTTACATTTATTGAAGAAATCACTAAAAAATAGTTTATCGGAACTTTTTTTGTCATATTGTTCGTAAAATTTCTTAGAGATAATTTAAAAGAATCCTCTTCTTCTTTTGTCATACTTTCGCGGCTTTGCAGTTCGGGAAACCTCTTATAATGCATAATTCAAGCATAGTTGAATAATAATTCAATAAGTCATATGATAGTCTACTTAATAACAATAGTACATAACTGCCGACGATGTATAAATCGCAAGTGCGCCCCACTGTGGAATTTGGCAGCCCCAAAATATTTGAAAAAAACCCTTGACAGGTGCAGAAACGGCCGGTCCGTTTGATAGATTCGCCTGTAACAAACGGATTGCAATCTTTGGAGCACAGACGTCACATTGGAATGCTGTCCTTGTTCTACCGGTATTTTAATGGAAGATGCTCTAAGGAACTAGCGTTATTGATCCCTTCGGCACCAGTGCACAGTCGGGAAACACGCCAAACGCGCGCCCAACATTTGTGCACGGTTGACATTTGCCATATGGGAACATGTCGCTTCTACGACTCGTTCTTGTGTTCTACAGCTCTAATGTGGAATTATTTGCCGGCCTTTGTGTTTCCTCCCTTCTACAACACGGGTCTCTTCATCACCCAGATTCATTCCTTTCAATCTCCTAAAAGACCCCACACACAGCATCCCCAAAGATGACACAGGCCTTGAGGGAAATTATTTCCCTAAGCTATTCCTGTCTGGAGTTACTGTAAAAAAAACCCGTCCACAGTTCACGCCCACAATAACACACATCGCCATTTATTACTTTTAACAGTTAAGGGTTCACCGTTAACCGCCGACCCTGTGAGCATTTCGTATTTTTTTAGTTGATTTATCAGCCGTTAAATAAGCTGTCAAGTATGATGGTCATCAACATTTGACTGAAAATTTTGACGGGTCCAGCGAATAGGGGGTCAGCGGGGACCGTTCAAATGTAGTAAAACCGAAAGAGTGCTTTTTGCCGATATGATGTCAGATCTGACGCTAGTTGAAACTAGGTCTAAATAATTCTTTTTTTTTTATTTTTCTTCCGAAAGCTGAAAAACCATGTTATCCATTATTTCACAATCGAAATAACAATAACGATTCCGAAAATACGATCAAAACATTAAAATCAGTGGTAGATACTCCTAGTATCTCCCTGGTGAAAGATCATTATTGAGAATAGAAATGTTGCTTATAAGGTGTTTAAATAAAAAAAATAATTCATAAATTATTATTATTAAGTTCTGCAGTATCTTAATTTTTAATTATTGTTAACCTCGAAACAGCTGCAACAATAATTAAAAAATTAAAATAGTTGCATAACATAATAATTACAATTGATTTACTTGAAATTTTATTTACAAAAAAAAAATAAATAGAGTGGTGTGGCTAATCTACCAGTCCAGCCATTCGTTTGCTGCTCGCCGTTCGCGGGCCAAGCCGCGTATAAACCATGTTATAATTTACTCGAATCACCAGCTTCCAAGTTATGCTAACAGTACCGATGATTATTTGGAACTTATTCGACACTTAAATTCGATGAACAGTATCCTCGATATATATAATTTGAGCCTGTGGAACATCAGATAAGACAGGAAAAGGTATTGTGAAAGGAACATCAATTTCATCTGGCTTTTGGAAGGTAGTTATATCCAAGAACAGGTTGGGTGGGTAGGAAGGAATTTATTATTGAGGTTTCATCGTTATTAACCAGGTACCTAAATGCATCCCCTATCAATATGGCGCGATCACGGAGTTTTAACAATTAAACTCAATAACAAATAAAAATTGCTTCAAATGCCTTTAGTCGTGTTTGGTGACCAGATTTTAACAGCCAGTTACTTGTCTACCTTCCTGTCAGTTTCTACTTCTCGTCCCCATACCATTCAGCCTCATAACCCAGACTATTCTCACTGCCTCCGATTTGCAGAGAGCAGTTGGGACTCTTGTGCAGTGTTCGCATAAAAATGTATAATGAAGTCTTTCGTGGAGATAACATAGATTTGTAATACTTTTCAGAAAGGTTCTGTGATCCTAATTTAATAATAGTAGTTATTTATTCCAAAAGGTATGCAGGGGTAGGGCAATGTCATATTTATGTTTTTATTTATGCCCAAATTGGGCTTTACAATTTAAGCATTTTTTGAGTACAGTACGCATGCATTGAGCAGTAATGTAAATAAAGAATCAAATAAATATGTAACAAAAAGTAAATAGTTTAATCTGTAATCTTCTCCTATCTTCTGACATCTTTGTAATCTATCTTCTTTTTCTATTGTATAAGGGGAGAGGGACGTCGGAGAGTTATTATTTATTAATTCAACGATGTTTTTTTTGTAATACGGATTACAAATCTGTAGTTACGTTTATTTACAAAAACGCAACGATAAATAATTAAACATACTTTTCTCCACTTTAAAAATCTATCTCCACTAAAAAAATATTTTGTAAAACATACAATGGGACGGTCAGAAAAAAATTACATTTCTGATTAGATTTTGATAAATGCTAAGCCTATGTAAATTTATAAAATAGTTAATAAATATTTTTCTATTTAAAAACATTATGTTTATCGTATTGCGTAATAATGCTATCATTATTTTGATTTAATAAATAATAACTCTCCGACGTCCTTCTCCCCGATAGAGAAAAATGTCCGTGGCGGGCGGTGTGTGTTTGTTTTGTATAAATTAATCTAATATGTAAATTATTATATATAAGTCTATGTGATAAGGTATGGGTTAGATAAATTATGTTGTAAAGCGCCCTTGAGGTGATTTTCTCACGAAAACGGCGCTATAGAAATAATCCATTTATTATTATTACTATTAAAAATCTACAGTTTTATTCCGAGCGTGAAAAAAATTTGCACACTTGACCTTTGAAATAAGAGGAAGGTCACTGTCTACACGAGATTTCGAAAAACCACCTCCCATACTTCTTTGCCATCCCTTAAATCAGAATTTTTGTACTTCTTGATGAAGTTTTGCTCGTTTGACGTTCAAAATAAAAGCAAAATTACTGGGTAGGGGTAACACAACCATTTATGACCCTGGGCAACGCCGAGTACTTTAGCTAGTACACATTAAAACTTATTATCCGTTAAATATAAATCTAAGGTTTTATTGAAACGTTAAATAGGTAGTTGTTTAGGCAATTGTGTGTGTTTTCACTAGACCAAAGGTTATCAAAATACACGTTAAATTTTAAGGAATTACCATATTATTGGTACATTCTAATGTTTTGATTTGATTTAAATGTCAAAGTGAAATAATAGCTATTTCTTGACGAATCGGCATATTTTATTTCCTGAAGGCATTATTAAACAATATTCATGAACGCGTCATGTACGAATCTAAACCATAAAACAAGAAACCAGTGTTTGACATACGAATAAGGAACTTCAGTGAAAAATATAAATACTTTAAAAATATGTATTCACATAGATAAGCAAACGCCGATTCTGAATATATAACTTTCATTATATTTAATTATGCCTATTTATAAATCCTTATTTAAAAGTGAATAAAAAATCAGCTCATCAAAACAATTTGTTATGTTGGTACTATTGCATTTGGAACATCTGACGTCACGTGAGCATTCTGTTTTTGGATTAGTATAGACATTATTCGTTTTAGATTTTGTTTTGCATTTTAAATACGTATTTTTTTAGTTTTGGAAAAATTCAAATGTATTTTGGAAGGCTTTCAGCTAATAACCTCATTCTAACCTCAAAACTTTTGAAAAATTGAAACTTTGAAATTTATTTTAATCATGAACACTGACTTTAGAAAAGAAATGAAATATACTGGTATTTACGTTTGAACGTCATTATTGATAAATTTAAAAAAAAGGATCGGAGTTCCTTATTAGCAAAAACACTGCATGTATTAAGTTAACCATTTGAAACATTAAATCTTTTTTCCATGTTGAGGTAAAGAGGCTTTTAAAACACTCATTGAACTGTCAAACAACAAAACGTAATACCATATTGACACATATAACATGAAGTTTCGTTTTAAATACACCTGTTATTCAAACATTACAATATGAATCCGTTTTTTGTAAAAAAACGAACAACTTTTCTGAAAAAAAAAAAATCATTCCTTTGACATAAAAAAAAGTTTAAAAAATTTAAATACAAATAAAACTGGTTTGCAATTGGATAAATTATATTTTTAAGTAGTATAAATTTTTTGAAAAAAATGATTTATTTCCACATCAACGAGCTATGTTTATAATATTACTAATATAAATTTAAATAATAATAACTGTTATTATTTTATTTTTATACATTGCTATTTTCTTGATTTTATTTATATTAATAAAAATAAAAATAAATCTCTTTAATTTCTAATATAGTTTTTATAATATATATATTTTTTTATTTTTGCAATTATGTTTACATTTTTAATTCATCATTACACACTTTCATCAACTTAATGTTAATTTTTGTTTATATTTGTAATTTGTTCCATTTCCTTATTATTTGTCTATGCTCGTCGTTATTTCAAGTATATTGTTAATTAATTGATAAACTAAAGTTTTTAAGATAAGATCTTTGTGCATAGCGCAAAGGGTAACAATTATTTTTATAAACAATAATTATTAGCCTGAAACACTCCTATTTGACAAGACAAAACATTTTTCACCGATAAAATGTAGACATAATTTGTCTCGACGCCATCTATTGAGGGATTTAGCCGTTACAAGCCTTTCTCATACTAATAAAGTTGGTTTTTTACAGGTGAAATATAATAAAAACAGTAATTATTAAATGAAACACTAGTATATATTGATTAACTTGGCGGGTTTGCGATAAGCCGACGTAGCTCAACGGTAGAGCATCTGACCGGCAATCAGAAGGGTGCAGGTTCGAGTCCTGTCGGCTACATTTATCTTTTCTCGGAAGGTTTTTTCAATTTGGATGAGTGTTTCAGGCTAATAATTATATATTGTTTATCCTGATTGCTTTGCTTCTGAAACATGTAGATATTTAAATGTTAAAACAGTGGTTTAAAGAAAGTAATTCTTATTAATTGATGAAAATGATGAAGTTTTTTTATCTTTCATTTTATGAGTAATTGCAAATTATACGAAACAGAAGCTTTTCAACAACTTGCAATCGAATCCAAAAATACAACTAACAACCACTAAACTACTTATCTCGTTTCGCTACTACTAAAACTACCACGCTATTTGAGCATTAGCATGCAATTGCTCAATAAAGGTTACACTAAGCGAAGATATACCAAAATACAACGTTTTTAATAACTTGCTAAACTGGACGCTATTTTCCTTCAGGTGTAGGTACAGAATATGAAAGTCACACTTGGCAGTATTCTTACTTCATACATGTTCATACACTGTCATATACTTTTCTGTTATTCTGACTATTAACATGACCGACTACAGTACTTGATTCACTCAATTATGTTATGTTTTGCTGCATACAGCCTGGAACTACTTTCTTTATTCATCCACCCCTCATGTCAAAACCATCTAAGCGTTATTTTGACGACTTATTTATATGATTTTATTTACTCCTCCCCCCATCCTAATTTGAACCTTTTTTTTTGTTTAAATAATGATTTATTATCGGTAAAACCAATTTAGTTAGAAAATTATTGAAATTCTAATGTGTTTCCCTGTATTTAAATGATAATGTTTTCGTAATTAATTTATTTAAATGTGTTATATTGTTTTATAATGTGAACATTCTGAGAAACGGCTAATATATATATTTTCTTACTTTATTAATTAATGTTATTTTAGGATCAATCGTTCAATAATTAATTTCTAATTGTTCAAGTACATTTGATCTAAGACCCTTTCTTTCCATATGTAAGGGTTTAGGCTCGTTGTTGTCAAGCGGGACGTGATTATTCACTAAGAGATGTTCTGCGAATTTTGAAGAAGTGCTTTTAATTTTATAACATCGTATATGCTCATTGAATCTAGTTAAGAAAGCCCTTCCCGTCTGCCCGATATAGGTAGCGTTGCAGTCGGCGTGGTCACATTTTAATTTGTATATGCCACTGTCATTATACCAGACATACTGCATGAGCTTTTACACTAGCGAACTATGGACTAGATATACACAAGGCGTCATGGACACACTCCGAGTGCAATATAACCACGCTTACAGGGCGCTGTTCGGCCTCGCTTGGAGATGCAGCGCCTCGCAGATGTTCGCAGAGGGAAGGGTGCATGGGTTCGCTGCTTTGATAAGCCACAGAATAGCCGGAACAGCGCTACCGGAGATCGGAAAACACTCTTGTCCGGGCCGTCGCCCAGTGGCATGGCGCGCCCCTACATCGTAGATGGAGAATTTTCCTCAGGCCGCTGTAGCATAAGTGTTAAATATGTTATTTTAATTAAATTTAATTTTTATTTATGTTTTTATATTATATTTCTAGAGTGCGTAATTTTTTTATTCTTAAAATGTATTCTTTTTATATGGCAGACAAAGTATTGCACTCACCGCTTTGTTATTAAGTTTAGGATTTTTACTTTTTGAGTTTTTAGGTTTGTTCCTATATTATTATTGGTTCTAAAAGCTATATTAAACCACTAGCGCTTACACAGGTTATGCATACTTTTTAAACTTCACTCGTAAATCAGTTAACTTTACCTCTCCTCGGGGATCTTATTCCACCGCACTCAGTCTTCTTCCATCCCTTTAACTGCCAATTCCATGTCATACATCAAAGGAATTATGATAAATGAAACCCCTAATTAGCCAAAGATATCAAATCAGAAGTTTGAAGTTCCACTATTATCATAATTTGGAACAAATAAAACATTTTCGAACGTGTTATTTATATTTGGATAGTGTTATGGAGATTTCGGAGAATTTCGGTCTAATTAAACTTTCGGCGAGATTACGCAAAGATAACTCTGTTATCTCCTCCTCCCAAAACAGCTGTTCGGATTAATTAAACGATTACTTCCCCCGGAAAGTTTTAATATTAATCCGCCAAGTCTGGTTGTTGTACCAAGCTGTTCATCGATCAGACAAAGCCTTGTCACTCTTGGAAATGATTGGCCTTGTTGCGTAATTGCTCTGGGTTGATTGGTGAATGGGTATTTGATGTGTGCTCGACTTACTTTGTAGCACTGCGGAGATAAACCAGTAGAAGCATGTTGTGGGCGTGTACGTGTGCTTGAAGTAAGCTAAATATTTCGTTACTTCTGGTTCTTCTTCTTCTTATGGACTAGAAGAGTTGGTGGATCGCGTCAGTCAGCAAAGACTTGTCTCCGATAAAACTGTTATAGTGGACATTTTGCTTTTAGGCCCCTTACACGAATCTAAAGCCTCAGTCACACAGAAGATTTCAACACTGCTATTTGAATAGTAGCGTCGAGATCGCTTCGTATGATAAAGCATTAGCTGCGAGCAACTCAATTAGTGCGATTCGATTAGAACATGTTCAATTCTAATAACGATAAATGCGCAAGTTTGGTGGTCACATGACCTAGTTGCCAGTTTTTGGCTGCTGTCGCATGTCTTTGCCACTACGCTGAGCTACTGTCTCATCATCTGATCAACAACAACATTTTGATATTTTGGTGTGCAATTATTGCGATATTGTGAAAATGCCGATATTGTTAAAGTGTGTGTTATATTGTGCATAAATACGGGGAACTGGAGAATTTATCCTAGGGTTGGTCCTGAATGCGGGTTGGTCTCGATTGCATGCGGATTTTTATAAAATTAATGATGTTGTACCACCCTGCAGAAACGATAGGTAATCATCAACATTTTGAAATTCTCATAAAATGGTGTTTCACGAACAGTTAGCATTTTATTTTATACATAAAAGTTATAAAAATAAACTAGTGAGATGACAATCGTAAAGGCTGACTTTCCGAAAGCTCAAATTCTGATTTCCCGAATATTATGTTCCCGGAAGCCGAAAATCAGAATAAAATCTGATGGAAAAGTTACACAAAAGCTTCTTATATACTTAATTACTACTATAATATTATACATAACCTAACCAGATAGATTTCTAGCAGAATTCAGGTTTTTAACATGTGTGCGGATTTTCAGGATTTTGGTTTCGCGATTTTTGCTGGTTAATTAATATTTTTATTTTTATAATTTTTTCAAATGATTGATAACTTTGTATTTTTAATTATATAATTTTTAATTTTTTTTTATTTGGAAAACAAACAGTTTAAATAATTATTATGTATGGTAAATTTATTTAAAAAATGAACTAAAATAGGTTTTCACTTAAGTATTTAAATTATTCAATTATAAAGAAAAGTTACAAAGTTAGCCTATGTGGTTAGGATGATAGGAGGGAGGGGAGGGGAAAGGATCTACTCTGTGTAGAGTAATATGTATTGTGTGAATGTTATTTATCGATTTTAGGTTTGAAATTATAAGGGGCTGAGTTGAATAAGTTGAACTCACTGTATGAAGTGTTAAAAATGTGTGAAGCGCGGCGAATAAAGGTGTTTTGTTTTGAGTTCGTGTTGCATTGAGATATGTTTAGTATGTGGTTTTGTATGGTTTATCTGTTAGGCTCTCTCAATTGAATTCATTCAAGTAATTCAGGGGAATCCATCACAGAAGTGGCTACTATTGTAAAAACAATAAGTCTGTGGAATTTCTACGGCTTTTTAGTGAATTATGTCGGTTTAAGAATTTAAGTTTCGGGGTGTTAGTCGTTCAGATGGTCTAGAAACCATATTGTGCGTAAGTAAGTTTCCTTCTTGGAACGGATAGAAAACTAGCCCAACCAAATAGTTTGGACTTTGAAAACAATGGCATGTTCCATCACATGACAATGCAAAAATAAATGTTACAAATATCAAAGTAATTGTAAAGCATTAAATTAAAGTAGAGCGTCGTCAAACATTTTAATGGTTATTTTAGTCATAGTTTAAATATGTTTTATATACTTTAAATATGTTTTGAGGTAATATTTAAAACTTATATTATTAATGTTTTTATTTTTGAAATTGATTATTCTTTGTGGAATTCCATTATAATAGTACATACGTATATCTTTTTTTTGTGTACAGTGCCAGGGAACATTTCTCCCTCTTCCTGCGCCAACCGTGGTTAGAGGTGCATAAATGCGGAGATAATCCTCTCTACCCAGTGAGCGGGCAACCTATTGCTATTGTAGGGATTATAATAATATATTAAAACATTTTTCCACTTTTTATTTTATGACCCGACCGGTTTAAGTCTACCATGGCCATTTTCAGACTGGAACAATTATTTCTCAAACTATGATATATATATATATATATATATATATACAATTGTGTTATCAGGGATGGGAAACTATAATTGAATACAAATTCTATTAATCGGCATTGCTATATACTGATTTAATTATTTTATAATTAATTATTAACGTATAATAGTAACCTCATAATACATTCAGAATTTGCCAACCTTTCAAAATTTAAAAGCACTTTAAAATCCGTTATTAATATAAACATATTTTTTTAATATTAGAGTTAAGGAACACCTGAGGTGTTTAAATAATAATAATTATTCTGAATATGTCAACCATAATTTGGAAGCAAATCGTTCTTTAATATAAATACAGGATTAAAAAAATTATATACAAATACAACCGGTTTACAATTAGACAAATTTGAAATTGAAATTAGAAAAAGTGTTAATAGTCAATTATGTATGATTAATAATCATCATTTATTTTTAAATCGTCAATCTCTTGAATTTATTTTCATATTAATATTAATGATAAAATAATTTCTTTTTCAATTTCGAATATACAATATTTTTTTATTTACACTTTTGATTAATTACCTATCTACTTTAATCAATTTTTGTTCATGTTCATAATTTGTCCATTTTTACATTATTGTATGTTTTATTATTTGTCTATACTTTACATTATTATTTTTTTGAATTCTGTAAATTCCTGATGAGGAAAGCTTCGATTACGAAACATGTTGAAATGTATCTATTAATAAAGTGGTTATGACAAAGTAATTTTTAATTCATTTAATAAAAAAATATATTTAATAATAGTTTCCCGCCCCTGATAACCCAAAAATTGCATATATACCGTAGTTAAAGAAAACAAATGTACCAGTCTGAAGATGGCCGTGATAGAATGAAACCGGTCGGGTTAAAAGTGAAAAATTGGAAAAGTTTTAAAATTATTAATTTATATTAAAATTATTTTTAAAGGTCATGTAAAAAAATGTTAAGTGATATCGAAAAATATTAACTTTGGTCCGGAAATAGCTAGCGACATAATAATGTGTGGTGAAACAAAAACCTAGTGGCGGAGGTCATTTGAAAATTGAAGCATTTCTTCGTGAATATTAACTTAAAAAATAAATACAAATATTTATTAAATAACGCAAATAATACCGTCTGTATTTACTTATTGAACACATTTTCGGCTAATCTGTAATGTGACATCATAAACCGGTTAACAAATGATTCTCGGTCATTCTTTTTCGATATTTCTCGCATTGCAACAACTGGCCCATTAGCTCAGTTGGTTAGAGCGTCGTGCTAATAACGCGAATGTCGCGGGTTCGATCCCCTCATGGGCCAACCGATACAAATTTTTCTTTTGCCTTTTTTTATAATTATTTATTTACTCTTCATAAAAAAAACGCCATACACATGTGTATTAAAAAATATGTATTTTATTTTTATGGGCGAACTTACTGCATTGTAAGAATTTCTACCAACAACTCTTAGTAAGCAAAAAAGAACATAACATAATAATATTGCAGCGTTCATCACATAGTGTGACTATTCACACGTAATGTATGAAGACAATATTTTTTTACAGTTACTCCACACAGGAGGTCCTGTGGGAAATAATTTCCTTTAAAGCCTATATCACCTTTGAGAATGCTGTGTGGAAGCTCTTTTAGAGAATATGAAAGAGTGAACCTGTGTCTTGAAGAGACCCATGCTTTAGGAAGGATGAAACGCAGAGGCCGGCGGATTATTCCATAGCCGAGTTGTTGAACACAAGAACGAGTCAAGAACAACACAATGTAACAAATGTCAACCGTGTGTAAATGTTGGGCGCGCGTTTGGCGTGTTTTCCAACAGTGCAAAAATTTGTTTGTATAGATAAGTATTTAAAAAAAATAATGTCTCGGGCAAGAAAGGGAGAAGTTGGAGATAACATATGGAATTTTTCCATATGTTATTTCGCTTGAAGGAAAGATATTCGCCAAAGATATTTCCCTATCATTTGCCTTAGAAAACATACATTGTCTGATTTAGTTTGATTTTTTAACGCTTTCATGATGTTTTCCTTCCCGCAATGAATTTTTTCAACTCATTGGAAGCAAATACTCTAAAATGACAACATTTCCTGCTGCTGACATTTTATAGCAACATAGCGCCCTCTAGCGGAACGAGTTAAATAAATTGTTTTTTTTTCATAGATTTTAATAAATTTTTCTGTGAAATACATTCTTAACAAATTATAGAAATCGAAAATCCTAAAAATGAATATTAAGTGACCTACCTATAAGTCGCAACATGCTACAAGTCAGTATTTTTATAAAGCTAAGAGGGTGTAATAAAATAATATAGTCGTCAAAATACTGGCAACACACGCTACACCCCGGCTATAGCGCTTCCAGACTGTATTGCTGTTATAATAAATATTTTATTCTCTTGCTAAACAATTTAGATTGCGCGCGCAGCGAGGCTTTAAATGTTAATCCATTCCTAATAGATTCTTTAAAAATTATATATATATACATCAGCAAAATAGGAGTAAAATCAAATATAGGTTACCTCAAATTTGTTAATTTATCGAAGAAAGTAATCACTTTGTGGATTGACATCATAATTTAAACCAAAGATTATTTGTTTTAAAAAACTTTATTTTATTTATATACTTTATCGACCGGTTTCGGTTGAACTCAACCTTCACCAGGAACGTACACATATGCACTACGTTAACATACAGTAATATGATTATGAAGACAGTGAAAGTGTGGGAAAGAGACAGTATATCAGAGTAGAACAGTATATCAGAAATGAGTTCAGGGAATACAGTTAAATATTTAGGAATTATAATAGATGGTCAACTCAAATGGACATATCATGTAGAAAAGCTTGTAAGTAAATTAAGGTATTTAACTTACATATTTAAACGTTTGAATAACATACGTGATATCAAAATAATGAAAATGGTATACCACGCACTGGTGCAATCATCAGTATCTTATGGAATAATCTGATGGAGGGGGGGATATATAATACTTACCTTAAACCACTTGAAACATCGCAAAAATTAATACTAAAAATAATATTACATAAAGAAAGTACTTTCCCCTCCATGCAATTATTCCATGAGGCTGAACTGTTAGATATAAGAAAAAATTATTGTCTACAGTGCCTAAAATATGTATTTTCAAGAAAAAAACTATTCCCAAAAAATGAAAATCGTTCTAGTAACAGGATAAATAACGTACTTGAAGTACCTTTGTGTAAAACTAGGCTTGCGCAGAGACATGCTTTTTTTATTGCTCCTAAAATTTTTAATTTTCTATCTACAGAATGTAAGTGTCCAAACATATCATCTTTAAACACATACAAAAATGAAATAAAAAACTGGATTAAAACCAAAGATATCAACCTTTTCCTGCTATAACTGTATATTTTCCCCACTTTTCTTTCTTTGTTTTTCGATTTGTTTTCTTATCTAACTTAAAATCTTTTATTTAACTAACCTTCAACATCCATGTATTAATACAAATAAACCAATATACTGCAACTAACTGATACCAGGTATACCCACGCACTGGCCTTGCCTATGTGGGATTTTTTGTTTTATATACATTACTCATAGGTTGTTCAGATGTATTTATAATTTAATGTTAAAAACAAAAAAAAAAACAACGACAACAAAATGTTTATAATCATTGTATCTTATTTGTGTGAATGTATGTAAAAAAAATGAATAAAAAAATAAATAAAAAAAGAACAGGACAGAGCATCAGAGAGGGAGCGGTTGATGGGCAGATAGTGGTAGGGGAAGGGGGGGGGGGAGAAAGGGAACATCCTTAAAATCAGACTTAAGGTTAAATCTTAAATGTTCCCTTTCTTCCCCTTCCCTTTTAATGGGGGTAGAAAATAAATAAATATATCAAGATGTATTTTAATGGTTACCCAATATATTTTATACAATAAATACTAAAATATTAAAAACAAATATGATCAACGAACCCTTGAATACATTGTCCCGTTTATATTTAACAAGATGCCATACGAATTTAAAGACAATTGCTCACCTATGTTGAATGGAGTGTTGACTTAAAGGGTAGAAAAAAAATTCCTGAGATTTATCAATATTCCAAATCAAAATATTAACTTTATTAATATGATGAAAAAGCTAAATTTGATAACGCTGTCCGATAGGCGGATTATCTATTAAACAAACTTATTAATTATGGTATTGACAGCCCTGAAATTCTTGCCAAAATAAAATTATAACCTCTGCCGCTGAACCCCCAGCACCAACCCCCTCCATCTCAGCCCAAATTCCATCTTTTACCATCCATTACCTTAGTGAGTGGGCTTAAATATAAGATTGCCATCAGAAAATGCCGCTAACACATGAACCACAGTTTACAATTCTTTGAAATAAATTAAATAAAAGTCCTACAGTATTGCGATTAATAATATTTGTATATATTTATATATTTGTTTTTCTCATCTCTTCATGAGTACTATTACGGATAGAAAAGGAATGGAGGAAAGCCTCGCGATGGAAGCCAGTGCTGCGGATAGAAAAGGAATGCACCACGATGGGCACAAGTGATAAGGCGGGGATGCTGAAAGGAGAGTTGCGGAGTAAGAATAACAGTGTGACTCACCCGGAGATCGTATTCTAGGTGGGTTCCAGCGTCGTCAGGACATTAGCTCAGTATCGGTACAGCAAGGAGATTTCCTCTCTCTCAGGGTCATATGAGTCGACCGCCGCCTTATAATTGAAGGGGAGGCATTTCTATTCTACTTTAAATGACGAGATGGCGCATTTTCAGTTCAGAATTTATTGTAACAAGGACATGGTCATACAAGTTATATGCAGGGTTCGCCAAAAAGGTGGCATCTACTCTGTTCTAGACTTAGACTATTCCTCCCTCTGAATGAATTCTAACCGGGCAAGTTAATGAGGGAAGACACACAAGTACAGCACATAAAATGAGAGTTGTTGACAGCTTACTTGAGCATGATGGTTCAGCGTCGAGCTCCGCCGTTCCATGCGGCCAGTAATGAGCTGTTCGCTAGCCCTCATTGGTTGATTATTGTGGTTTTTGGTAGGTCGGTGTGTTATTGGCTGCCGTGTGGCGGGCTGTTGTGTTATTGGATGCCAGGCTATTGTAAACGAGAAGCTAAAACTATTCTAGGATCTTCCATTTGTTACGTAACAATACTTAACTATTACACTCAAACTATCTGGTATACACAATTGTTTTTTTTCTATACCATTCTTCACATCTCTTTATACTTAATTATTATACTTTTTTCTAGATATATTATATTACTACACTATGTCAATATTGACGTTTCTCCCTTTTATTTTTGTATAATGGCACTTAATATGAATTAAACTTGTCAATTTGATTGTCTTAAAACGAGATATTTTCCCAGTTGGGCAGTCAAAGCTTTATTACATTTTGTTGTTAAATAATGTGTGTTTCAAATAAATAAACAATGTAATCACAGAAACATTGTTCCGAAAACACATACATAGGAAAGGGGTTTAATAAAAAAAAACACTCAAGATTATCAAATTCTTTGATGGGTGAAACATTCTTATAGGAACGATCGGGCAAAGAATGAACGAACCATCTCGGGTCGTTTTGATCTAAGTACCGAAAGATGCTTCGCATATAATATGAGCACTCTGGAATGTACCTAGTTTCAATGATATTAAAAGTACAATAATGGCATTATAAGAAACGTGAACGGTTTTACTACCATATTTTAAAACCCAGGTACCGTTATGTAGTTTTTATTTTATTTATAAATTGTAATTGTGATGAATACAGGCGGAGACTATTTTTTAATCTTTTATTTTTTTAATTTTTTTTTTATCATTCGCCCTAATTAGGATGCATTATTCCATTCTTATATAATACGCTCCAGACATAAACATATTTTTTTCTAATCCATTCATATTTATTATCTTTTTTTTATTTTACTTTTTTATTTTATTTACATGTTACAATAGAAAAAAACATAATGCAAAAGTCCCGATAAACTACTTTTTGTTGTTGTTTGTCTAACGGGAGCTTGTTATACAAAACTCAAAATTTACAGTTAAGGTTACAAAATATATATCTATTGTATATAAAATGAAAACATTAAAAAAAACATAAGTAACAAACTTAACGCATAAATATTTCTCAAGAATCTTACTCAAAAATATAAAAAAATGAAAACATAAACGACAACAATAAATTCAACCTAAAATAGTGTTTCCATATTATCTAATACAAATAGCTTATTTCAGCTAGCAAAGTTTTCAATATATTTATTAACTGTTTAGTTTTAATACAGTTTTTATTTCAGCGGGTAACATATTTAAACAGCTAGGAACCATGTCATCTAAAGTTCTTTGTCCATATTTGTTTGTATGCTTTAGAATAATATTGAATTGAAAATACAGCCATTGGTTACACTAAACGAAAAAATAGTCTTATTATTATTCCCCATAACAATTATGGCTTATCGAGGGGGACCCAGAAATAATATTATGTTAAGTATGTGTTCACGAGGGGGACCCAGAAATAATATTATGTTAAGTATGTGTTCACTACGAACATACCCGAACACATCCGTTAGCTTCGGCTGACCTCGAAATACTAAATGAGATGACGCAGGAACAAACTTGACGAGTGTTTTGTGGGTTTCGGGTAAAGTTTTTTTGTACCTGAACATACGGGATACGGCTTGTTGCGTTCGGGCGATAATATAGCGGCCATATCACGTACGTTCGTATGAGTAGGGCGGTTAAAAACTGACCCATATGCTTGCAACTTCCTGAATAAGAGTGTTTTCTCAAAAACATAGTTTTTTTTTCTTTTTTTTTACGAATTCGTGTTAACATTAACCACAAATCCCAAATTTGAGGTCGATGGGTCCTGTGTACTCGAGAAAATAGGATATGAAATACGACAATAACGTTGAATTTACTTCATGGTGATGGGTGTTTTTTTACATGCATCATTTTTCTCAATTTTTTTATCGAAATCGTGTTAAAACCGTTTAGGTAAACACAAATCCCAACTTTAAGGTTGATCGGTTATGGAACCATATATCAGGTCGAGAGAACTGATGTGAGATCCGACCCCAACCCTCGAAATTACTCCATTGAAATGGCTTTTTTTGTCCCATGCATCATTTTTCCCATATTTTTTATGAAATCGTGTTAACGCCATTAAAATATATGCAAATTCCAAATTTAAAGCCTGTCGGCTATTTTATCGAAAAAACTGGATATGAGATCCGACCCCAACGTTGGAAATTGGTGTTTTTTTTTCACAATTATCGTTTTTCTCAATTTTTTAATGAAATCGTATTAACACCATTTAGATAAACACAAATCTAAATTTTACGGTCGATCGGTCCTATGTGGTCGAGAAAACTGGATATGAGATCCGACCTCAATGCTTGAATTTACTCCACTGAACTGGCTTTTATTGTCACAGGTATCATTTTTCTCATTTTTTTATGAAATCTTTTTAACGTCATTAAAATATATTCAAATTCCAAATTTGAAACCGATCGCCTTTTTGCTCGAGAAAACGGGATATGAGATCCGACCCCAAACATTAATTTACTCCGTGGAAATAGGTGTTTTTTTAACAAGCATCATTTTTCTCTTTTTTTTTTCATATATTCAATGGACACATTCATAAGGGCCTACAATCATAATGTGCTTTAGTTGTCTCCATTAAATAAATATTTTGTGTATTAAATAATTAATCAATAATACATTTGTTAAAATCTCATGTCTTTTATTAAAGGAATTGCTTTATATTCTAATGCTTCTTTATTTATTTTATTTCCCAAAATACAAAATATTTTAATTTTTATTACATCTACAAATAAAACATAACACAATACTTATATCGCTTAGAGCTGCTCAAAATAAACGTACTTTACATTTCGAGTAGAGAGACAGAGTAAATAATATACGATTTGAGTTCGTAGGTTGGATGGGAGGATCTGCGTGATAAGGATGTGTTAAAAAAATTCCGGTCTCGCGCGAGGGTTTTTTGGAGAGATTGATGTCCTGAATGGCCTTTTACCTCGAGGCGAATTCTTTAACACCTGTTTGAGAACATTTTAGGAATTTGCTGAGGGTTTTTGGGTGAAAATGAGGCTGATGTATTCGTATATACATATGAATTTTTATATTTATTTTTTAATTAATTAATTAATCATTTTCATGGTAAAATAATGTTTAAAAAAGCAGTTTAAAATTTTCACTTGCCAATTTTTTGTCGTTTTGATGATGTTCTTCTCTTCTATTGAAGTGAACGCCTGTGTTTAAAAGACGAGTGATCATTATAGGAATTAATATAATTTAAATCTATAATTAATTAGGCAGAAATGTGAACTTTTAAAATTCTAAATATTTTAAATAATTTTTTTTCGTTTTGTTATATTATATATTTGTGTATATTTTTTCCCATTATATTTTCCCACAGTTTTTAACTTGAAATAGAACGTAATATTTATACGTATTTTTTTACATGCATGATTGTTTAAATTATAATAATGAACTGCAGTGAAAAATATGTATTCAAATAGATCAGCAAACGTAACATTAATTATATGTAGAATTTTTAAATCGTTATTTAAAAGTGAATAAAAAATCATCTCAACAAAACACCTTGTTATGTTGGTAACATTGTATATGGAACATCTGACGTCACGTGCGTTTTTGGATTAATATGGACATTTTTACTTTTCGCTTTGTTTTGTTTTTAAGTATGTTTTTTTTAAGTTTTGGCGAAATTGAAACTCAATTTGGGTGACTTTAAGTTCTATAATTGATTTTCATTTAAAAAAAAAGTGAAATAAATTAGAGCATTCATGTGCAAATCAATTATCAATACGGATATTACGATAATATTAATGTTCAATGGTATTATTATTATTTGGCTTCCAAAAAGGTATATAATTTTATAACTTATGTTAAATGATGGTTTACTATGAATAGAGTATAAAATTATGTACGGTAAAGCTCATCCTTGTTTTGACAATTGACATTCTAACCTCAAAACTGATAAAAACAGAACGGTCATGGACTTAGAGCGTTTTGGCGGGGTTAGAAAAATTGTAACTTTAAAAATTATTTTAACTATGAAAACTAACTTAAGAAAAAAAACGAAATGTACTGGTATTTTAGTTTGAACGTCATTCTTGATAATTATTTTTTTGAATTGGACTTGAGTTCCTTATTGTAAGAAATGGGAACCCACAGCGCTTCGCGTGTGTGGGTAACGTGAGAAATTTTAGTAATATGAGTACTAGTAGTATGCAGAATTTTTCGTTTAAGTTTACATAAATAAAAAAGATTTTATAGAAGTAATATTTCAACATCTAGAAATGTTGTAATTTTCTAAGTAACTTTTTTTGTATGGTCATTTCGGTGAAAGAAGATGAATTGACGGCCTCCATGGTCGAGGGGTAAGGCTCTCGACTACGAATCCGAAGGTCGCGGGTTCAAATCCCGGCGCGCGCAAGTAAATGTTATTTTATTAATTTGTGTTGTTTCACAATTAATTCATTTAAAAATAATACATAGTATATTTGCGCACGTTCCAGAGTGGAAGATACTCTCAGTATCGCCCTGGTGAAAGACCACCATTCAGAATTGAAACGTTGCTTGAAATGGCTTTTAGCCGTGTTTGGTGACCAGATCTGAATAGCCAGGTATTACCCCACCTCCCTCTTCCCCTTCTCCTTCCCCTCCCCAATACCTTCAGCCTCACAACATTCCCCAATTGGGATTGCCATAGTCTCACTGGCTCCAGACGGTTGGGAGCAGTTGGGACTCTTGTGCGGTATACATATGAAAATTTTTTTTTAAAAAATCGGTAGATGGCGATGACGCACACATTGGTAAAGGTTCGAGCTTAGATCGGTAGATGGAGTGGTCAGTACAATTTGTAAAACTGTGCATAAAATTTTTGAATAATGGTTTTTTTTTTTACATAAATTGAATAACTAATTTTGATCAATGGAATTTGGATCACTCGTTGTTTATTTGAAAAAGATCCAGAACAAAGAAGTTAAGAGGATGTCGCTGAGAATGGATCAGCAAAACAATGTTGAAAAAGTAGTCACGCTGTTGTAATTCCAAAGAGGGAAGTGGCGGTTGATTACCAGATATCCTACCCAGCACCACATTGTTCTTATTATCCTTCCCACTATATATTGAATGGCTCTTTGATTGCTTTTACTCTGCATTTATCATCTTCGAATGTTCTGATGTTTTCCGGTAGGCTGTTGAACTATTTTCCGGTAGGCTGTTGAACTATTTTCCGGTAGGCTGTTGAAATATTTTCCGGTAGGCTGTTGAACTATTTTCCGGTAGGCTGTTGAACTATTTTCCGGTAGGCTGTTGAACTATTTTCCGGTAGGCTGTTGAACTATTTTCCGGTAGGCTGTTGAACTATTTTCCGGTAGGCTGTTGAACTATTTTCCAGTAGGCTGTTGAACTATTTTTTCCCTAGATATGCCTGTTGATTGTGTCAATGAGGTGTTACATTTCTGTGATGGGAATATGTGTTTTTGACGTGTAAAACGTTCAGTTAAAAACTGTGATTTTGCTTTTCTTTTATTATTTAAAATATCATTATTTTCTGATTATTAAATTGCAATAATTTCGAAAAATTTTTCGAAAATTAGGTGTGTTGAATGTTTAGAAAAGTTTCCTTGGTTTATAAAAAAAAATGATTTGACGTTGCTCAATAGGGATTAGATTAGTTTTGTATGCAGCCCCCAGTTGATTATATTGGAGATTTTGTTGTACTTATAGCGTTGTGACAGATGTTAAATTTTCCAATGAGAGAAAATTTCGGATTCTTAGAAATAAGAAATAAACGGTTTTCAGTTTCAAGGTCGATAAATCGACATATTACTGAAATAAAATAATTAAATCTCACGCAATTCGGCTTGTTTAAATATAAGTCAAATATGTTGCATACTTTAATAATTGTAGTTTAAATTACCTACCTCACTAGGTGAGATTGGGTTGATTCAAATGAGGACGCACAGCAGAAATAATCCTTTAAGGGATCAACTGTCCGAAGGTTCAACTGTCAGGGGGATCAATTGTCAGAGGGATCAACTGTCGGGGAGATCAAATATCGGGGGATCAACTGTCGGCTCACCCTTATTTTAATAAAAAAACATATTTACCTTCCTGTGTAGGTTTACATTATAAATGGAAATTATTTAAAATTAGAGGAAAATCGCAACATGCTTAAAGTACTTATAAAAATAAATGTACAGAGCAGTTGTTCATAAGTTCCTCGGTACTGGCAATCAATCAACAATTCCCGTAAGTTGATCTTGAAGGCACAAATTGGCGACGTAACACCAAAGGGTTCTTTCATAATACTAAATCTATCAGTATCGAGCAGAATAGCAAAGGCATTCAAGTAGAAACACTAGTCCTATCGTTAATATTGTGCTATGAAGCATTATCCTGTTTTACGCACATCCACAGATCAAATAAAGGATAGACGGACTAAAGCAAATTTCGCGTTCCCTTTCGTACGGTTGGTTTCAAACGAGATGGTGTCGACAATAATACTGTGCGTAAAAATAATATGAGCCACCTTTTTTGATTCGCACATTCCTGAAAGAGGTTGAGTCCAACCGAAACCGGTCGAATACAGAAATATATATAAAAATAAAGTGGCTTAAAACAAAAAACATTTTTTATTTAAATTATAATTTCAAGCCACAAAGTGATTGCTTCCTTCGATTAATTGAAAATTCCTCTGTAATCACCACTTTATTAATTTATACATGCCAATATGTTTCGAAAGCGATGCTTTCCTCATCAGGAATATACAGAATACTAACAAATAATAATGTCAAGTATAGATAAAATAACCAAGTCTTTATTTATGAAGAGATAAATACACAACACATGTAAATAAAAAGTTTACGAGTATGTGTAAATAAAAGCATTTACATCCACACTCCATATATGGGTTTCATATAAAACATTTTCCACTGTGCACATTCGCTCGATGTTCTTATTTTATTCCGTCCACTTCGCCGTATTTCGGAATCATTTATTCATCTAAGAATTTTCTTGATTGTATGGTAACTAACTAGCCGATTTGTATTTATGATACAAAGGTAATAAAAAAAGGTGTTTTCACATTTTTCAAATTTCTATTTGTTCTACCTAAATTTTGAAGTAAGGATTAAAGAACATCTGAGGGCATTAAATGGCAACAGTGAATCTGAGTTCGCAGATCATTTATTGAAAAATGATCATAATTTTGACAAAAACCATGGACTTAAAATATTACATACGGGTTATAAGGAATCACAGATAAATAATTTAGAGATTTTAGAAATTAGGAAAAATGTAAATAATAAAGCAGACATAATTAATAAGCAACAAATTTTTTATAAACCCTCTTTTGAACCTTTTCCCACTTAACCGGTCTTTCCCTGCTAATGACTTTGAAATTCCTGCTAATGTCTTTGAAATCCCTAATTGTAATAACCTTCCCCCACTCTTACCCATTCCCCTTCCTTTTACCCTTTCCAACAATATGTGATCTATATTTGATTTTTAAGTTTAGTATACAACTAATCCTGATGATGTGAACATTGTTCATGAAACATGCTGATTGTATATAAATAATGTGATGTAAACTAAGTTATTTATTCTTTTGATTAAAATAATGACATCACAAAGTGAAACCCTTGCAGAAGAAATTTTCTTCAAAAAATTAAAACTTTTAGTTTTCCCTACCTCACAAGTTCTGTACAAACCAACTTGAAAATACAGAATTTAAAGCCTTCTCTACATAAAATTGAACGTGGAATAATAATGTTCACCATGTTTTTCAATCTGCGTATTTTACATTCGCCATTTGACGCACGATTGGATACGAATCAAATAAAATGAGAATTGGCGAGATCGAACGAGAAAATTTATTGATGCTTCCCCGTTTACCTACAACAAACTGGGTGAGCCCTCCGCTAGCATTGAAAGAGTGAGCAATCCAAGGAATTTAGACTCACTCATATTTTTTCGATAATGAATGTTTTTTATCCTTTCTAATTACCCCCATACAGGAGGTCCAGAATCTAACAAAACTTAACATTTAGCGGAAGGCTTAGCAAAGGCTGATTTATTTCCATTATACATTCATTCCTTGTCCCAGTCATCTGATTAAATATACCTCCGAAAGAGATTCCACCTCTAAAAAAAATATGTATTTATTTATTTTTCATAGTCTCTATAAAACAGTTTTACACTAATATATTACAGAGATTAGAGAAAATTACAATAAATGAGAAATTGAAAAAAATATGCAAGGAGAAGAATTAGAAATAACAAACAGAACAAGTAAATAAACATTCATATATTAATGATTTAAACAATACTGAAGATGATAATTTATGTCAAACATGCCAGCAGTGAGAGGTTCATAGGAAAAGTAGAGTTGGATAGTTGATGGGATAGTTTTATAACTACTGTTACATTGATGCCTAATTGTATTATATAGAATCATTAACAACCTAATTGACAGCCCGGCCATCCTCGCAACTATTAAATTAAATGTACCGACTAGGAATACAATATAAACTGTAGTATATTTCTGCAACACTTACACAACCAACTATCAGTCTCATTCATTAACCAATAGGGTGCATGATCTAGGCAACAGATTTGGAGGTGTTGTTGATGTATTTTCTGACTCCATTTATACATTAAATCGCCATCTATACCAGCACTTTGATGAATCGTACAATATATAATATTGTAGCTTTAATGATTTGTGTTATAATATTGTTTTAGTTTTTTTTTTTTTTTTTTTAAACATTTGTAAAAGATTGTTCATTACTTTATGGTTTAGAATCTCTATGTACTTGTATTTTTTATAGCTCTTTATATTATGTTATAAAATCTATGTAAAAGCCAAGATAAGCGTATAATCAAATGAATAAAAAAGACAGGTTCTTGAAATACGTGACTGATATTGAAAAAAAAAAAGATTATACGAGTATTTTGTTTTTTTTTATTTATCACAAAAAAAATACGAAAAGGTTATAAATTTCTGTAAGAAAAATTATTAAAACCTATTTATGTTAAGGTTTGTAATTTACTTCAACGGGTATATTTGTGTTTTTTGTATGTTTTATATAGCCTAGAAGGGCGATCTTGTCTAATTTGTATCACTGCATTATGAATATTTCCCCTCCTTCTAAAAAAATATATAGAATGGAGGTATTTCGATATTCTGTTTTTTTTTCTTTTGCGTGGTTATTGGTATTTAAGATGAAAATCTTCAACAACAAAGGAGTACAAAATAGGTTTCATTTATTATTAATACTTCCCGGAAAGCCGTAAATTCTGCCCGCGAAAAATTATGCCAAAAGTTTTATCACCTTGGGTGTTCAGAATTTAATTAAAATTTAAATTAATGGCGACCTCCGTAAGAATGAGATCTTTGGCCTTGGCCCGGGACTTGCCGGTCAAAAAACTTCACCTTTAGGATATAAAATGTTGGCGATTGATTAGTGAGCATTACGGGAGAATTGGACAGTTCATAGTATTCGAGCAATAAATAGGATGGTTTATAAAAAATAGATGGTTCTACTGAGCAGTAAATAGAAAATACAGTAAAAACTTACCTTAAAATGACGAGATGACATATTTAGAAACAGTTCGATTGAACGGCTTCGAATCCAATAAAATAACTCATTCATAAATATATTTGGATATAGGAGATACAGCAGGGCGTCGGCAATATTCACGGCGCAATGGATGGATGAATTCGCCGGCCTAATGAGACACCGGGTCACGGAAGCCAGGATGCGGCTAGTGGCCTCTGACAACATGATAGTAACCGCAGCCTACTAGCACTATCTGCCAATCTTCAGTGAACGCTAGGCCCAGGCTTACCTAGGACCACGTCCGATATAACTGATTTTTTTTTACTGTTATATTACCAATTATTTTTATTTACATCTTATAACATTCTTTATCTAATATATTTTGTTTAAACTTCTATGTATGTACAATATGTATAAGTGTATGGGACGTGTGGGATTGCATCAACCTTCCCACATTCTGAAATTTAAATAAAATATTAATATAATTATTCGAATGTGTTCAATAAACACATAAATTTTATTCACGTCCATATTTCCAAATTTCATTTATTACTTATGTTATGTTCTGTAAATCACCCAATAATAAATGTGAATAAATTTTACTACCATTTGAAACATTTATTCCTACGAAGGTGATCAATTCGACATACATATTATTATATAACTTATTTTTATCTTAAATTTAAAGGCGAACTCTTGCAGTGCTGTGTGGGTAGTCAATAGTCATTGATTGCTTTATTTATATACTCGTAACTCCCTTACCAACGTATACATTCTCTTCATTCCTCTGTTCAAACAGTATGATATCTATGTATAACTCTACGTAAAACCCCTATGGGCGTTAAATAAATGAATATATAATTATATAATAAATAAATTAACCCTTTAGGTGCCACCGAACGATATATCGTTCCGATACATGATTGTACATCAGTGCCATAGAACGATATATAGCTCGAGCCATAAAATTCGTCACGCGTTACCCACGGTTCTAAAATTAAGTCACATTATTGAAAACATGAGTCTAAAAATAAAAGTAATCAAAATAAAAAAAATATATATATTCATGGATTATCGACACTTCTCTAGCATTTTTAAAAAATACATGTGGCACCTAAAGGGTTAAAAATTACTTTTTAGTTACCAGTTTATTAATATATACATAAAAAACATGTTCCGAAAGCAATGCTTTCCTCATCAGGAATAAACAGAATACTATAATATTAAGTATAGACAAATTATAAACATAAATAAAGGTTGATTGAAGTAGGTAAGTAATTAATCAAAAAAAAAAAAAATATTATAAAATATTGAATAACAAATTTATTTTGGAAATTTAAAAAAATACATTTGAAAATAAATTCAAGAGAAAATTGTTTAAAAAAAAAGATTATTGATTATATTTAGTTCACTATTAACACTTTTACTGATTTATAAAATTTGAAATTTCTCTAATTGTAAACCGGTTGTATTTGTATGTAAAAATTTTAAACCTTTATTTACATTAAAAAAATTGGTTTGTAAAATATGACGCCACAAACTGAATACCAATCTTTTGAAGAAATTATAATTATTCATATATTCAGACTAAATTGCCATATATTCAGACTAAATTAACATATATTCAGAAGCCTCGATATCATTGCCCATGTATTATGGTGATCAAAGAATTACACCCGTTGCAAACGCCACATGAGCAATGACCGAGATTGCTAACGCAAAAATGTTCAATATTAGGGGCATTTCCTAGACTGCCAGGAAAGGAGAAGTACTAGGAGGCCTAAGGATTAGTTGCTTGGCATTGTGGAAGCGAACACTGCATTCTCAGGCAAATTGAACTGAAGGGAGGGAATTGAGCAGTCTACAGTCAGATCTGACAGATATTGATCTAAGGCTCTATTCACCAGGGAACCAGCAACTTGCATAATGACAACCTGAAATACACCGAACTTTATGAGAAGGAAGTGTCATTTTTTTTTCACCCCCTGTTTGCACTCGCTTTCCCATTTAGTCCATCCCTGGAACTGAAAAGTTTTATTTCATCACGTTCAAGTACTGTAATATTACCGCGGATAGGCTATGGCTGTCGTATGTATGTTTATAGCACTTAAAGACGTGATGAATATTCAAGAGGAGTTCAAGTTTTCAAAGCAAAAAGAAACCTATTGCATTGCACTACCCCTGCACACCTTCTGGAATAAATCATTATAATTATAATTAAATCAGTGGAGCATTAAAAACTGATAAATTTATGAAGCAATACCACTCTAGCAGCTGGTAAAGTACACGAATTAAAAAAAAACTTCATAACCTAACCTGTATTTTCTCTATGGTACATTAAAACAATCATAAAACAAACTTCAAGAAGTTATACAAAATAAATTGAAATATTTCTTTCCAGACTTGTAAAATAAGTCAATAGATGTCTCATATAAATAAAATCGGGTAGGTATATCCGAGACTCTGTTCCGATTGCAATTGAGTTCGGGATGAAACTTTGCAATCATCATAAGGATAGTAGCCAATAATATGGGATTTATAAAAATGGAGGATAATATTAACAAGTCTTGAACTTGAAGTATGATATCGGTGTAAATGGCGTAAATTGAACTGGTCTCATTAGCTTAGTTGGTTAAGCGGTTACCCTGGATAGGTAGAGGTCCTGGGTTCGAGTCCCAGATGCGACTGAAATCTTTTTAATTTCTGTTGTTTTTCGGTTTCGTGGTTCATTTGGGATGTGTTAATATTATCTTCTTCAATGATTAAATATTACAATGAGGTTTACAAACTTCAATAAGTTATAAAAAATAAATTGAAAAAATCATAAAACGTTTCTTTTTGTACATAGGTGGGGCAAGAGCTCACCAAAGGAAGCCTCTTCTGGCAAATATTCCATCAGCACAGGTGACAATAAAGAGTTAGTTTATACACCTACTTTATAATATGTTTTCGACTTCTTTTTCATTCTTATTATCATTTTTTGCGAGATAATGTTCGTTGTTGTTTATTGTACTTATTGATTATTATTGCTACGTAAACATTCATTCACGTAAGTTTTAGGCATATTGCCTGTTTTATGTAATAAAATAAAATAAAAAAATATATAGAAGTCGGCAGTTTGAAAGATTTCTCCTTCAATTTTTTTACCTGAAACCAAAAACTAAAAAAGAACTTTCAGTTCCACGTGAGATTATTAAAAAAAAGTAAGTTTGAAAAATAAATCTTTTTTGGTAAATTTTGTTTACGATGAAACATAAAATCCATGCTAACCTCTCAATATAATTTAATTTTGAACCAACAGTTAAAACTTCAAGTGAATTTATTAAAATTTCTCCCCATTCTCATTCGGTTTGATAAATATAGCTTTGAGAAAATATGTATATAGAAAATGCCTTTTATCCTCTTTGTTGATTTTCCTGTTGGTGTATTAATATTAATTTGTGATAAAAAGTTTGGTGTATCAATTGATGCATGTATAATTTTTTACAAAGGGGATAAATCAGAAAGTTTACGTGTGACTGACAGAGATTGTACTTTATAGTGCGAAATTTGATCATTATACGTTTAAAAGCTCAAATCCTTCAAGAAACTTGAAAAGAATAATATATTTAAAATATGCAATATTTCAATAAGTTTTTATGAGTTGAGCTTTAAACTTAGAATTACAATTTATTCCATTTCATATTCCGCACGTACACACGCCAATAATAATAATAATAATAATTGGATTACTTGTATAGCGCCGTTTTTTGAGAAAAATCACCTTAAGGTCGCTTTATATGCAACAATTCCTCTCAATATTAAAAAAAAAACTAAGTGCGTACTAAAAGCGTTTTTTTATTATTTAATTTAGCGCCATCTGTGAGCGCCTATCACGTTTAATTTACTTATTTATTTATTTGTAAGAAACAAACAGCTTTTAATACAAATATATATACAAAGGAAGATTAACAAAAGGTAAACGAACAAAGTTTCTTGTGCTAAAAGTGGTTAAATACAGGTGTTTTATTTATGAAGGGGGAGAGGAAGAGGAAGAGGAAGATAGGATCGGGACAAGAGATGCTATCGACACATTTTATACTCGTGCATCAATTTGTGATCGTACGTATTACTTCGGTTCGATATTTTGAAAGGGTATTGTGAAGAATGTCGATATTGTGAAATTGGGCGTTATATTGCGCACAAATACGGGGAATTGGAGAATTTATCCTGAGATTACTCCAAATAAAAACAATACTACTGTTGGAAGATGACGTAATAAAAAGTAAGAATCAAATAACAAAGCTATTCAAAAAGCATAAATATGAATTGTTTTTGTGTTTAATTCGTAGAACTCCATTTAATTATTTTTTTAAATTAATAATGCTACTGTTAAGTTCTGCAAGTATTTTAGTTTTTATTATTTTGACAGCTGTTTCGGCGTTCAAGACCATTTTTAAACTGTTCTGAAAGTTCTGAAAAGGCAATAAGTCTATACCTGATACGAGCACCAAAATCGATTCTTCCGACGACTAATTAAGGGTCCGTTTCACTGGGATATCGTCCATAGCCTTGTTTTAGTATTTGCTTTTGTTTCATATTCAGGTAGGTACAAAGAAATAAAACTTTTTAATCATCCTTTTATTCTAAAATTCTGGCAAACAATTTTAGTGAAAAGGAGTTCATATTTCTTGAAAAGACATTTTTATTTTATCTCTCAAAATTATTAAGTGGTTCTTGAGTAATTGGCAGGGATTTGAAAAGTGGTATTATCTTTCAGTGTAATTCGCGATACTTTTTGGAAAATTGGGACTATTTTATAGCGAAGAAGTGATATTTAAAAAAGTGGTTTTGCGACAAAAATACGTTTTTTTAAAAATTTAATCATTGAAATTAACAACTCCCAAATCGTACAAACAAAGTCCTCACCGTGACCAAACTGGACTGCTTTTATTATTTCTCAATTTGTTTATTACAGATATTTTGATATTTTTACAATATTCATATTTTTTATAATATTATTTAAATCGATATTATATATGAATACCGCACAAGAGTCCCAAACTTCTCCCAACCATCTGGAGCCAGTGAGACTATGGAATTCCCAATTGGGGAATGTTTTGAGGCTGAAGGTATTGGGAAGGGGAAGGAGAAGGGGGAGAGGAAGGTGGGGAAAGGGGGAAATTATGAAATTGGACTCTAGTATCTCTATAAAAAAAAAACTGTCAAGCTGTTTTCATTTAAAAAAAAAATCTAACTTGTGTACGTTGATCACAACATGCATGCACCTATATTGCGTTACATTTGTATGATGATTGTAATTTATTGTTGTATTATATAATATTGTTGAACTAAGCTCCAGCTGACAAGGTACTTGCAGTGGCTTAGCGGGTACAAGTTCCCATTATATGTAATTAATATTATAATTATATATTATTATGTAATAAACTCGAAACCGAAAGGGCACAGAAAAGAAAAAGATAAAGGTAACAGCTGGGATTCGAACCCAGGACTTCATGGTCTATCCGGGACTTGCGCTTTATGCCAACTGAGATACGTCAGTTCCCTTGTTCAATCCCAGCTGCTACCGTTATCTTTTTCTTTTCTGTGTCTTTTCGGTTTTGTGTTTCGATTTGATAGTTGTTAATAATATCTTCAATGATTAAAAATATATTACAAAGAGGTTTATAAACTTAATAGCTTATAAGCTTTAATATTTTATTAAAAAAAGAAAAAAAATGTTGTCCTTTTTCACAAGCAATTTATTTAATAATATTTTTGGCATGAAGTTAGCTGCGTTCTGTTTTATGACTATTCAAGCTTATTAAAACCATAGTCAAAAAACTATTTATAGTTTATATTACTTTCTACCAATGGTTCAATTTTCTTTTACCAGAACATCGCGTGAAAAATAGGAAAATTCGTGAAAATGCTCTTTTTTCTCATAAAAATTACGAATTTCGCCTCAAAGTTTACTTTATCGCGAAAGCGAAATTATCTGATTTCCAGTAATTAGTATTTTTGAAGAAATAATTTAAATATCATCTAGACGCTCCGGACGAGTTCTGATGTCATCCGAACCCTTCCACTGGTTATGTTATGCGATTTTTAATACGATATGCAACTGACCAGCAACGTACCCTTAGCCAATTGTTCCTTTAAAAAAATACGTGTCTTACACATGAATTTAATTATAAAAAAATGTCTTTGTAAAAACATGATGGGATTTAAGTCAGTGTGTATGCTGTTATAACGTAGATCAACGTTAAAATGTCATCAACAAAAGAAAAACATAAATATAAACTAACTAACTGCTTAACTAACCATCACGCCTTTTCCCCGCAGGGGTAGGCAGAAAGGACGGACAGCCAAACAACTCGATCTTGGCATACACTTCTTGCTTCGTTCTCATTCATACATTGTCTTCTATTATTCCGATTTCTGTCATGGCCCGATTCACTCGATCGTGCCATGTCTTCCTCGGGCGTCCCCGGCTTCTTCTTCCATTCACATTCGCGTCATGTATTCTTCTTACACTCCTTTTTTCATTCATTCGCTCTACATGCCAAAACCATCTAATCGTCCCTTTCTTAATCTTACTAATTGCGCTTACATTAGCCTTGCATTCTTTATGAAACTTAATATTTTTCACACGATCATACATGGTTTTACGGCATAGTCGCCTCAGAGATCTCATTTCTACAGCATTCAGTTTACTTTGATCCTTCCTCTGCAGTTCCATACCTCACTGCCATACATCAGGGTTGGTATCATTCTTCCAATACTCACCATGTATTATCAGTATGTGACCCTACCGGTTTATATTTACGGATGTTCAGTATTTAATTAGATCAAGGTCTTCGTTCGCAGTTTCCGAATAACGTAATGCGTAATACATCCCGACTTTGTGTAATATGATTATGATTTACTTAGTATCTGAGAAGGTTTGGATTCTCCTACAGGATCCGGTGGGAAGAGATAGAAAGCTCTTGTGCTAATCCTGTTTCCGCGGTAAATCAGGCTTTGTTTGCGTATCGAACGTATCCTTGGAAATATAGGCCTTTGTAATAACGCTTCCGTATATGCCAGACATTCCCAAACTTATTTCTCTAACCGACCCTTATTTCGAAGGTTTTATGATTATAATTTCATCAAAATATTGGTATTCACACTGTGGCTTCATTATTAACAAATGAATTAAACATTCCTTTGTTATCACTACTTTATTAATATATTCATATCAATATGTTTCGAGATGTATTCTGCATATTCCTGATGATTTCGAAACATGCATATATTAAGAGGGACGGCTGCGGTGCCTGTTTAATAAATAACTTTATTTTGGAATTGAGCCTAAAATACCTATTCAAACTTAATGATATATTTTTTTAATTAAAGATTTAGTAAATATCTAGTACGGGTGAGAAGTTATTTATTTAATTTTTCTTTTAAATTATGAAGTACATGCCGTGAAAAAACAACAATATTCATAATTTTAGAGGCGACTTAGAAAATTATTTGCGGGTTTATCGCATTTAAAAAAAAAATATTTTGAAGTGTAAATATGATTACGTAAATAAAAATACAAAAAAATGGTGATCTGCTAAAATTTTACCATTATTTTACCGAATATGAATATCCATATTTAAAAAAAATGGTGATCTGCTAAAATTTTACCATTATTTTACCGAATATGAATATCCATATTTAAAAAAAATGGTGATCTGCTAAAATTTTACCATTATTTTACCGAATAAAAATATCCATTCCGGGTGGATATTGCGTTAAAATGTGCAAGTTTGTTCATGTAATCCCATGTATGCGAGCAAATATTTTCAATTATGATTGGAAACAAGTCTAAAACACGAAACCGTTTGAAGTACGAAAATCTCGAATCAATTTCTTGTTTGTCGACAGCAAAATTGTTGTCACCACACATCAAATAGAATATTTTGCAAATAAAAGTATGTAAAAATACAATACATATTGTAACAAGTCGCCGTACGAATTAAAAAAAAAAAACAATTGTTCCAATCAAAACAAGTTTTGGAAACTGGCATAAAAAAAATATGAACATTGTTAATAAACCAACTTCACATGTGTTAATACCCATTAAATCCATAGAAATGATGGAAATTAACATACATCGTGTTTTGATACCAGTTCAAGTACCTCAAACATCAGTATCTCGAAATTATACTTTTGTAGATTCGTGACTTTGGCACTAGACTGACGATATAATATACATTTTGTCAGTTTCCTTGTAACGTATTTATTTACTAGACTAACCGCCCGTCCTTTGGGTTATTATTAAAAAATATTTTTTTCCATTAGATTTCGCAATAACAATAAGTGTTTACAATATACCAACTTATATGGGAGATACGAAAATACCCGAACACATCTGTTAGCTTCGGCTGACCTCGAAATAATAAACGAGATGACGCAGGAACTTATACGAATGTTTCGGGTATAGTTTTTTTTTGTACCTGAACGTACGAGATACGGCTTGTTGCGTTTGGGCGATAATATAGCGGCCGTATCACGTACGTTCGTATGGGTAGGGTGGTTAATGATGACGCGCGGTAGAGTTATACGGTATTCTCCGGCATCCGCAAACTCTTTATATGATAAAAAAAACTTTTTGTTATATTATACATTTTGACGATGCATAATCGAATAGGCATCTGTTTCTTTTATTTTATTTTATTTATTTTATAAGTTTGGTTGGTACAGAGTTAACATTTTTTGAACTACCAAACTAGGCACATGCCCGTATTATGGTAGTCGAGGTTTGTTGTATACCTACACCTAAAGAATTAAAATATTAAGAAAACATAATTAGAAATAGAAACAGAAGCATTTTAAAACGAATGTAAGGTTGCATGTTGAAAGAAAAGGTAAAAGTAGATATTTACTAAATATGTAAGAAAAATCAAATGAAATTATAATCAAGTTAAAGATTTTTATTTTAATGGGTAATTAATTTTATCAGCAGCTTCATACTTCTCTCACCGCCCCCTTACTGGTCTTCAACGGCCCTTGAAGCTACTCCTGAGACAATATCCTCCCTCTGTATCTCTCAAACGGGAGATATTTCCCACTTTGGGTACTCTGGCATAATCTATGTGGAAATCATTTGATGTTTATTCACTTTGTTGTGGAAGATTATTTACCTTTTCAACGTGAAATATTTCGGTGAAAGCAATTACTGTGTAAATGACACAATTTCAATAATATTAATTCATATACGTAATAAATTCGGGTTTTATAATAATGTTTTGCGTAGAATACGATATTTTATTTTGTTTTGAAGTGAAAGCATTTAAGACTCACGTGGGCCCCCACAGTTAATCCCTCCGATAGTTGATCCCTCAGACAGTCGATCCTCTATAGGATTATTTATGCTTCACGTCCTCATTTATAAAGTAAGTATGCAGTGAGAATATATGGCAGAATAACAAAATACGACATACTTATATATGCGCAGTCGGCTTAGGGAAAATTTAGTTATAGTATTTATTTATTTACTTGTAAGAAACAAACAGCTTTTAATACGAATATATGTATATAAAGGAAGTTTAACAAAATGTAAGTCAAAAAAGTTTCTTGTGCTAATAGTGGTTAAATACAGATATTTTATTTATGATACATATTATATGAATGTAGCAACCTATCGCGTATTTATATGCATACTCCTTCGGGGACTCGGCATTATTGTTAGTAAAAATATTTTATGAAGTGGATTTCCACTCAAGACGCCTGCAGATTCAAGTATATCTACTTTTGTTATTCAGCCGCATATCCTCTCTGCATACTTATTTTATAAATGACGACGTACAGTTCGAGATCAACTGTCCGAGGGATTAACTGTCGGAGAGATCAACTGTCAGGGGGATCAATTGTCGGGGAATTGACTGTCATGGAACCACGTTGGTAGATATGACAATAAGATAAGAAAAAATGCCTATTTATGAAAACACTCGACAATAATTATTTCAGAAAAATATATATATACTGTTGCACTAAATGATCGAATATAAAAAAAGATTTTTTTCAGTTTTTATTGAAATAACTTATTAAAATAATATTATCACATCGAAAATGAAATATGATACAGAATAGACAAAGAAAAAAAAACATTATTTTCAACAAGTGTCCCAAGTTAACCAAATGAAAAATATTCCAATGAAGCTTCAATGAGTTATTCCAATAAAAAATTAATATTAAACCCAGACTTGTAGAAATAAGGTCAATAGATGTCGCAAATAAATAAAAATCAGATAAGTATATCCGAGACACCATCTAGATGGCACATAAATTCGGTAGAATCTTGCAGTCATTAAAGAAATATAGCAGTCGAAAATATATGGTAATTAATTGAAGATGATATCAATAGATGAGATGACATTAGCTCAACCGGTTAGAGCGCAGGTCCCGCAAAGACCATGATTTGCTAGGTTTCCTAGATGCGACCTTTTTATTTTCTGTGTCTTTTCTTTTTCATATTTCATTTGAGATTTCTTAATATTATCTTCAATGAATAAGCTTTTTTTATTTCGTCATCTGTAATATTCCTTTTTGGCGTTTTTCCACTGGATCGTTGAACCATAAATGTCTATATTTAGTATTTCTTGGATATTTAATATGTTACAATTTTTAAACATTTTGTTTTGAAGAGTTATTTCACTATGTACACTTGCTATTAATTTTTAAAAAATTCTTCGAAATGCCCGCATCATTAACTAGCTTTTATCGTCTTATTGTATTTTATTTTCACTTTTTTTAATAAACTCACAAGAGTGCATGTCAACATAAAATTAAGTCGAATAATTTATTCAATGTATTACTAACTTACCTGTACGTTGTTTGGCGAAAAAGATGCATTATAGGGTCACTTACCTGTGAAAAAAGAAAACAGAATGATTAGTGAAACAATACTAGTACAATTTGATTGTTCTGAATTCCTGAATTTAATCAACCTATACATACATACCTAAACGAACTACAAGACAAACATTAACATTTTACATATGTATATCCCGCTCCAACTACAGCTTGCATTCCCCAATTCAACGCTTACATGGTCTTGGTAACAAATACTTAAATGATATGGATGTATTTGATAATAATCTATAATTGACAAATTCCAAAAAAAGTATGAACGAATTATTTCTATATTATTAATTGTTCTTGTGTTTGATCTGTAGAAATCTATTTAATTTTTTTTTTAATTTAAGTTAGTCAAATTTAATAATACCGTTATTAAGTTCTGCAAGTATTTTTAGTTTTTATTATTGTGACAGCTGTTTCGGCGTTCAAAAAAATAAAGAATTACTTCTACCTATTTTTAAAATTATTGTTAACTACAACTTTTTACATTATTTACTTATTTGTCATTAATGTTAACATTGACTTTTTCTGTTCCTTTGTATTCTTTTGTATTTTTAGCTTTGATTTTTTTGTTATTTCAAGCGTAATTAACTTTTGTTCATATTTTCTATTTTTATTTTTTTTTGTGATTCAAAAATGATTTTTTCTATGTGAAACCCCCCTGGGGGTTTAAATAATAAAATAAAAAAAAAAACAAAAAAAAACGTAATCTTTCATTTTTTGTCCATTGTTACTTGATTGTTTCATGAACAATCAAGTAACAATTTATAACACAGCATTGATTTGAGCGTACTGACACATGATTATACATATAACGTGCTAAACAAATAGAAAAATTAAGTGAAGTAATACATATTTTAAGAGAAATATTGTGAAGTATTGGGCTATTCAGATCTGGTCACTAAACATGTCTATAGAAATTTAACCTTTATTACCCTTAAATTACCCATCGGATTCGCAAATTGTGTATCGATTGAACGCCGGCGTATCCGATAGGCAATATCAAAAAATAATTTCTTTGAACTTAAGTAGCTGCTCTGGGGAAAGTACTTATGAAGGATGTATAGAATTTTTATAAAGATATAAACACATTATCTGGTAAGACGGTACAAATTATAAAAATAGTAATAAATCGGTCATTTATTACGAAAATAGACAAATTAACCCTTGGCACCCTACGCAAGTATTAGAAGGCTGGAGCTCGCCGTTCCAAAGGAACGTCCCACTCTTGCTCAGGGTGATCTTTAACCAAGGCTAAACTGATAGTATCTACCACTGGAATGAGTTGCACATGTACCCACAATCAGTGGCGTGCAGTCCATAATGGCTGGAAAGCTGTGCGTACACCAAGAAAAATTAACCGTGACAATTCAAAAAAATTTAGTTGCTACAAATTTTGTGCCACCGTAAATGACCATTTTTTTCAGTTGGTCATATTAATCAGAGCATGGTGATAACTGCGCCAAATGTGACGACTACGCCAAGGTACTATGACATGTCGTCTCCAATTATATCAGGGTTTGTGTGGTGAGGAATCAAACTCGTGTGTTGGTAGGTTGATATAATTATAACTGTCAAAATGTTAAAAGTATGAAGCTGGGGTATGAAGAAGGACGAGACAACCTGTCATTCGCTTATGTACTTCCAGATTCGATTGTCTCTTTCATACACTTCGACATACGCTCACTACAATAATAAAATGGTAATATTCAAATATTGAATGCACAGTTCATACCCGAACATCGAACACCGCACACAGGCTATCTTAGGTCATAAAGCGATGCACGCCGCTGCGTAAAATATACCAATTACGTTATTTCAGTTGTATGTCAAATGGCCCACATAAATTATATGTTTCCAATGCTGGACTCCGAATCCTCAACCACTAGGTCCATAGCCAAGGAGCTTACCACCCCGCCAAGGAGTCTATGAGAAGATTTATGTTGCGTTAATTTATGTCAAGCAATACAAAAAAATTTCACAAACATAAATATATAACGAACATATGTAAATACAAATAAATGTAGCATACATTATATAAAATAAGTTGTCACGATCTGCTTATTAAAAAAATATCTACAAGTCTCTTCTCCCGGGGGAATATGAAGACACTCGTTTATATAATTTGTGTTTCCAGGCCAACAGACTGGAAGTTCCTTTGAGTAACTCTTCCCCTGTCGAACTGAGTTGAATTCTATTAGAACCTACCCTCCACTCATAATAAACGCTACTCGTATATCAAATAGGTTTTAATATAAGGGATGATAGATACCTTTAAAATAGACAAAACGATCGATATGGCGTAACTAGATCCAAGGGGCATAATCTCCTTTCTCTAAAATATCATACCGGACTATTAATTAAAAAAAAATTGCAATCTTTTTAACATAACATGAACTCTTGTTTTCGTACACCAACTAGTTTCGACACTTCCCTTGTCATCATAAAATAATTATAAATCTAAAATATACTTAATTAACAACAGCTTCATAAGAAAGAAATAATATTGCAAAATTTCTTATGTTGAATCTCTATATATAAAAAAGAAGGTTTGTCTGGGGGTCTGTCCTTGATTTTCTCAAAAATTACTTTACCGGTTTCGCTGAAAATAGCATAGTTTGTTCTAATTAGTACCGGAAAGGCTTAGAGAGTCGTTTGAATGAGATCCAATATGATAAACTGTTGCTAAAACGTTTTAAAATTAAAAAAACTTATTTACATATTCATTAGATTGAGAAACATTCTATCATCCAATATATTATTCCCTCGCACAATCCATTTTACAATATGGTATAATCGTTTGGGGGGGAACCTTTAAAACTAACCTCTTACCTGTTGAAAAGATACAGATTGATTTTGATCCTCCCAAAACCATCGATATTTCCAACTACACAGCTGTTTAAGACTTTTAGAGTCCACGGTTTAAATAAAATCTTCAAAAAAACAAATAGTTACAAATTCACAAAGTCCATTTCAATTCAACAATTTCCACAAAAATAAGTAACCGAGCTAAATCACGTGCAACTTAGAAATCCCTAAATTTGAAACTGGTGCTTAATGCTCTCCCGTATAAAATCAAAACAGAAAAAAAAAATCAAACCACAAATTAAACAACTATTAGATAACTCCAAAAATTTTATAAATCTCTTAATTGTAAATAATATAAGTAAATAAAAAAAAGTAATAGTAAAAAATAAAACATCCTCTGGAAATATTAGCTCAGGCCTTACATGACTAAAATTAAAACATATTCTGTTTATATTTTGTATGCGCCTTATTATTCCAATTCTATTATCATGTACTTTTACTCTTTTATTTTGTGGATAATGTATTTTGTAGTAACTATCGTGTTAAACAAAAACTTTATCTATATTACATTCTTGATTTATTTTATCTACCATTTAGTTATCATTACTGTCGCTGCAAGGCGCTGCTCCCCAACTCAAAAAAGAGAAATGTTTCTCTATTGAGTTGGGTAGTTTTCGTTAAATAATATTGTGTTTTTTTTTGTAATTAGGTATTAAGGTATATCTGCACTATTAAATATTTTTATGTATTTATATTAAATAAAAAAAAAATAAAAAAAAGAACACTCCAAGTTGTATTGAGGTTAGGCCATAGATATACCACTCTGGTTAGCCACAGATTACATATTCAAAAGAAGAAGGTTTGTTGGGTAAAATGTTTTCAAAATCGAATACACAAGTAGGTACCTACTAGAGAACATTATAATTTAGATATATTTTGAAAAAATAAATGTTTGGAATGAAATAAAATTTAAAAATGAATTTTTCATAGTTTTTTGTTTATAGATAGTAATATTTGTCACAAGGCATTACTTTCGCTGTCAAATCAATTATGACATCCCTTACAACAAGCAAGAATCAAAAAATTCATTACTTTATTAAAAAAAAAAAAATTCCGAGCAAGGCCGGGTTCACATCAGTATTTTTATAAAATTGGCCCTCGCTAGGATTCAAATCCGTCACCTCTTAATCCATAGCCAATGATCTTAATAGATCGGCAACTGTGTAATATTAAATTAGTAGTTCAAAATTGCTAGTTAGCTTTATGTAATTCAGAAGGCAGAAATTTAACCATTTCAAACCACATACAGCACGAAAATACGTTGGAAAACGCGACTAAATTAAATTGCATTTTCATTTAGTATTCTCTGCCTGCCGGTATGAATAAGGTTATTGTATACTCAAACGGAAGTTCCAAAAATCCCCGGATATCCGGCAGTGGCGTCACAGCCTACCGCAAGGGCAATAATAGTTTTACGTTGGGTACAAAGTAGGAACTCGTACGTCAGGCCAGAGTGTTTCTGTTTTTTTTTTAAAAGAATGTCTGAAAGTCAATGTTTCTTAACCCCTTTAAATCCACGAAACAATTGGATTGTTAGAAATATTGTCGGAATGAGACGCTTTTTAATTTTTATTTTTTGTATTTTTTATTAATTTAACACATTTTACACAAATATAAGGCAAAAAGTCCCGATAAACTACTTTTTAGTAGTTTGTCTAACAGGAGTGTGTTATTTAAAACCCTGTACTAAATTTTACAGTTATGGTCAAGTTACAATATATATATATATGTCTATGTAAAGTAAAAACCCATGCAACAAACTGAAAACTTAAATATTTCATCAGAATCTTACTCAAAAATATGTCTTCATAACGTAAATGACAACAATAGACACTACATGAACTAATATTTCGTAATTATCTAATACAAGTAGTTTCTTTCAGCTTTCCAAGTTTTCAATATCTTTTTATTGGATGTTTAGTTTTAATATGTCTTTGTTATTTCAGTAGGTTATATATTTAAACAGCTTTGTCTATATTTGTTTGTATGCTAAGGAACCATTAAAATTAAACCTTCATTAAAATTGAGACGAGTATTGTAAGTGTGC